>OOFG01059851.1:0-11992 GCA_900323295.1 Molva molva
GATTATGCAAATGAACCGCCATTGTCAAACCTATACGGCTGTGAGCCACGCCCCGTTTTATAAAAAAATCTGAAACTTGGTATCTGGGCATTATTTGACATGCTGAATCTTTTTGCCATAAGGACCCAAAATGTCCGCCTGGAAAGTTTTTGCTGTACCTTGAAAGTTTTGGAAAACCTTGAAAAAATCGTAAAACCCGACCTGTTATTCTGGTTTTGACCCGATTAAAAATGGCTTAGTTATGGCCGATTTATGAAAAAATATGATTATGCAAATGAGCCGCCATTGTTCAACAAATCGTAAGTCCGCTTCAGAGAACCCCAGAGGCCTAAAATTTGGTGTGCCCATCAAGGACCCACCCCCTTAGGTAATTTGGAAAGTTTCGTTTTGATAGCTAACAAAATGGCGTCACAGGGTCAATTTCAAATTACCACTGTTGCAGGTGCTCAGCGAGCAATTTTTTATAATGGAAGTCAATGGGGAAAAAACGCTGACTTGAACCATTCCGAAGGCAAACAACTCAGGGTTGTCAAAGTTAGTACACGTATAGAAACCGCGCGTAAGCAGGCCTCCGAAAAGCAAAGGACCTCTTCGGTGACAGGGGGTGCCATAACTCGCAATCAAAGAAAAACGATCAGCCACATTGTTCGATCAATCGCAAGTCCGCTTCCAAGCGGCCCAGGGACTTGAAACTCGGCGTGCTCGCTCATCAGCCTCGGTGGCATTAGCATGTCGGCATGCTCACGGAATATTGCACACACGACAAGTTGGCGCAACCACACGCATTTTCTTCAGAAAATGCACATGCGGCGACATGTCTAGTTATATATATTCTCTTATTTCTGTAATTATATATATTCTATTATGTGTTGGTAATTATATATATTCTCTTATGTGTGTGTAATTATATATATTCTCTTATGTGTTGGTAATTATATATATTGTATTCTTTGTGGGAATTTAAATATTCTGTGTGAGGTAATATTCTATACGTGCATTCTATATTTGTATTTGATATTCTAGGTAATGGCTTTCTGATTGTTCTACCTCAAGGCCCAGGAGAAAGTGGTGTCCCAAGTCATTTTAACAAGGTTTTGTTTTGATTAGATCCTTATTTATGTCTGACCTCGTGCCCTTCCAAAGCAGTCGCCATTCAAAGTGGGAGATAAAATAATTGAACGCTTATTAAGTGAACAGAAAAGAAGATGGGCTTCCGATATATAAAGCTATATACAGCTACCAATTCAATGCACTTGCGACTGGATCTTGCGTCCTTGCGCGCAATCTGATGAAAAATGGGTGGACAAATCCAACCAACACCGTACCTTCAATCCAAGTAGATAATATACTATTTGAGAAATTAAGGAAATATATTTTCTATTAATTTAGGCTAGATCAATGTTGCGATATTTAAATCAGGGTTCTCCCTGATATAAATATAATATAAAAAATGTTTACATTGTAGGCTAAAAGTGGCGCTGTGCCACCATACTCCTTTCCAGCTCAGCCATGTAAAATTTCATAATAGGGCTGTTGGGACGCAGACATTTAGTTTTTTCCAATTTAAGTTCTGAAACGGTTAAAATATGTTTTATTGGAATAATGCTTAAAAAAGCCATAGGGCTGTGTGGAGGAATTCAGTCTCTTTCGGATACACTCTTGGTCCGAGTCCGACTCGGTCGCTGCAGAGCTTCAATGTAAAGCAGGTCACACACCAGACGTTTTGATATCATGACGGTGTGCAGTTGTATTGTTAGTTTTGTTTTGGATACCAAATTTCTCCGAAAGAGTGAGAGCCTGCTTTTAGTTATCAAACAGGTGAACTACCTTAAAATCTAACGTTTCCAAAACATGGATGTATTAAAGAATGCACACCCACTTAGCATAATCCCCCTCATCCGCGAACTGCCATTCGCTGCACTATTTTACTGTCTGTGCAGCAGTTGATGTCCGTGTCCGAGAGACATAAGATCAGCCTAGTTTTTTAAGATATTGACAGAGCTGTGACTTCACGTTTAGGGTGTCACCACCCCTTAAACATGTCCCTGCCCCAGCAGCCTGAGTTTTTATTGTTGCTCACTCTTTTTCTGTATTCTGAAGCCCCGCTGAGCACTGTTCATAATCTGTATCCTGAAGCACTGCGTTTACTAAAGATCAGCTTAGTTTTTGAAGATATTGATATTGACAGAGCTATGATGTTCATGATTGTTTGTTTGTTTGTTTTGCGGTGATGTCATGTTCATTTTGAAAGTCTCTGAGGGGGAGGGGGGACTCAACTTTGCAGGGGTCACGTGCAAAGTAATGAAGCGAGGCATGTTACAATGTGTTGACAATAAAACTGGTAAAAAAACTTGAAAGAATGATTATTGACAAATAATATAATTAAATGTAATTGTATTGTATTCAGGCGTCAGTCAGAACCAAAAAATACCCTTTTAACACACTAATTGACTGATATCGTAATAATTATTGTATCGACTGATATGGCCATAATCTGTCAGGATATACTATTTCATATCGTCCAGCCCTACAACCAACCAACTTAGCAAATGCGGAATTCTTTGCTGTAAATGCAAACATACAAGGATTCCCGGTAATGTGTCAATTCTCTTGCGACGCTGACGAGCAAAGCCCACATAACTGTCGGCCATTCGTGTGTGGATCAGGCTACTAGTTTGGTTATTTTGACGTAAGCACAGTCTACAATGTAGACTGGATCGACAGTGTAATAGTTTCTAGGGGTGTAACGATCCATCGATCTGGATCGATGTATCGATTCAATGATCAACAATCCAATATCATCTTTGCAAAGTGATAACATCGATCCATAACGACCTGGATGCTTTTATTTTTCTTCTATCTCGTCTGTGACAGTTTCCGTCCAAGCGCACCTCCTTCCTAAACAAAACAGTTTAGGAAGCGGTTAGTGTTAGCAGCCGGCTAGCCCCAGGCAGATGGCAAGCAGCCAAGAAAAAGACGATGAGGAAATTTACTCCCCTCTCGGGAATAAATCAGCAGTGTGGAAATATTTTGGATTTCTGAGAAAAAAACGGGTCAACAGACAAAGCACATGCCATATGCAAACAATGCCGTTACGAGATGAAATACGCAGGGAACATGACGAACCTGGCTGGCACCTCACCTCAAAAATAAACACAGCATTGACCCTTGTGCTAGCGTTACCGTAGCAGATGATGCCGCCTTCACACCAGCTTTGACCAGTTTTTTTCCGCAAAAACTGAACCACAACTCCTAAAGAGCGATGAGTATCATAGCTTCCATTTTATATTTATTTTCCAAAGACATGAGGCATTGGTGTTTTCGTGAGCTACTGCATTCCCTGGAGCCAAAATATGCAATCATATCAAGATAACACTTCAGTGAAACTTGCATACAGAGTCTGTACAATGAAGTTAAAGATGAGATTAAATGTGAATTAATGAATGCAGAACATTAAACACTATCTGACATGGAAATATTAATCATAACTATAATATACAATTATATAAACCTTGTTTATATAATTACTAGTCAATTAAAAAGGAATTTGTATACATTCTCCTTGTACCTAGAGATACCTCCCTTCCTCTCTCTAATTGAAAGGTGTTAAGATAGTTTGCATTCTATGCCACTAAGTCTGATACTGTGGCCATGCCAATCGACTGACTTCTTTGTTGTGTAGATTCCTTTAACTGTCTTGCAGCCTTGCTTGCAGACTTGCAGACATGTCCAACCTCACCGATAGTGTATTGAAATTTAACTTGGTCTCTCCCGCCATGGCTGACTTCAGCCATGGCCAATCCTAAACTCTCCACGATGGTCACTCCCCCTCACCTTTGTATTAACTACCCACGATGTGAAAGTTTACCTATAAGAATCATGTACACCCATTGTTTCCTGGAATGTATTCTTGGTAACTTTGCTGCCTGTATCTTCCCATGATCATGCTCTAAAATTAAATCAAATATTTTGCTGTCCGAAGTGTCCTTAAAATAAGTTATTCTTCATCACTATCACTACAGTTGGATGGACGTCATGTACAACAGAAGCCTATGTAACTATGAGCGGTCGTCATATTGACACCGACTGGCAAATTAAGAATTATGTTCTTCAGACACGTATTTTCAACGACGCACACACACAGGAGCAAATCTTGGGACAGTTTGGAAAGAAGCATGTGAGGAGTGGAATATACGCGACAAAAATACTGCACTTGTTACAGACAACGTGAGCAACATGTCCGTAGCCGGGTAGAGGCAAGGCTATAACCACACATAAAATGCTTCGGACATACTATAACTTTGGCCACACAGAAAGTCCGGAAATGTGATTGTGCAGCACGTCCTTTAAGAAGAGTGAGACGGGTCGTGTCATTTTTCCACCGCAGCACGGTCGCAACCGCAGTTTAGAAAGAAGCAGAAGTTGCTTGAAATTCCAGAACACAAACTAAAACAAGACGTGAGCACACACTGGAACAGTTTGTTTGACATGTTGGAGTGGTTTTTGGAGCAACAAGCTGCAGTGTGTGCTCCACTCCTGGAGAGAAAACTAAGGAAAGGCGCAAGTGAAGTGCATACACTCAACAAAAGTGATATCACTGCAGCTGAAGACTTGGTTAAGCTACTTGCACCAGTGAAAAGTGCCCCCACCACCATCATGTGTGTGGAACAGCAGCCCACTGTGTCTATGATTGTACCACTTAAAGCTTAATTGTTGGAGCATTTCAATATCTCAGAGGACTCCACTTTAGTAACAGAGATGAAGCAGACTATGGCCAGGGGGCTTGAACAGCGATATGTGGACGTGAAGCAAGTCCTGCATAGAGCATCTGCCTTAGACGCAAGGTTCAAGAAGCTGCCATTTATAAGTGGGGAGGAGAGAGATGCAACTTTCCAGTGTCTCATACGTGAGGCTGCAGAGCCTCATGACCTAGCCTACCCTGTATGGCGCATATACTCCAGCTCGTTGGGGCCAAGGGAGTAATGTCACAGCAAATCATCTGAGATATAACAGCAGCAGGGAGACGTATCGTCTGTCATTTTAAGCATTCCCTGTTAGCATATTCCAGATTCCAAAGTATTCAGCAACAACTGGGCCAGCAACAACTGGAATAGCACTTTGGATACGCTACAGAGCCTCCTAGAACAGAAATGGGCACTATCTGCTTATGCAGCTGACTACGGCTTGCCTTCAACGTTCTCCGTTAATCAGTGAAAATGAATCGAAAATATGATTTCCCTCCACGCACTATGCGAAGAGCTCACGCAACTGATCAGCTCAACTGCAGATTTTATACCATCTATTAGAGCTCTTACACGTCTCCTTCAGAAAACAGCAGAGACGGACCAAGGCGAGAAAACGTCAGAGGCCACTTTGTTGGAAGCAGTCCAGAAGCGATTCAGTGACATTGAATCTGAGCGCCTGTATGCAGTTGCTACAACTTTCAATCCGAGGTGAGAAGACGAATACACCTTAGTAGGCTAAAATTAGGCTAAAGTAGGCTATAGGCAGAAGAAATATATGTCATCCAATGTTGCGTTGTAAAAGTCAAATTGAATATGAGAGGCTATAAAAACGCAAATAGCCCCCCCCCAAAACATAATATAATATAATCTAATGTTTTCTATTGTGTTGTATATTGATTTGTTGTATATATATTATTTTGTTGTGTTTGTATCAAGACCGATATTTCCCAGACGCTCTCAAGCCACAGCTACGTGTTCTGCTTTTAGGTATCCTGGCTGCCTGTCCGGGCCCCGGCCCAGAATGGCAGTGTGAGGAGACCAGGCGAGCGGCTCCAAGCCTCCAGAGAAAGCACCACGAGCTGCTCTTTGCAGGCTATGTATGCTGAGTTGCTGGATGAAAACGTGGAACATGGTGGCGGCGACACCAGCGACCAAATCGCATCGCAGATGATTCTCTACTTGTCAGAGCCCCTTATCCCACGAAGTGCACAGCTGCTTGCCTTCTGGAAGGAGAAATAAAACAATAAAAGCTGTTTCCCCGCACTTTCCCCGATAGTGCATAGTGTTACGCACATTTAGCTTTTATTCCACAATAAGGCTAAAATATTTCCTAAACTGCTCTATAGCCGGGCATTTCAGTTTCTTCATAATCTACATGACCTAATAAGAGAATGAAATATGTTGCACTTGTTGCCTCCCAATAAATTAACAGTTGTCAACTTACACTTTCTCTTCGGCGGTGATCGGCCTGAGAAACCCTGATCGGAGCATCCCTAGTTTGGAGTGCACCAAAGAGATATTGGTCTTCTGAAATAATTAAGTCTTGTGTTCTGTGTCATTTTTGAATATGTTCCCGCTTCCAAGAAGTCAAAGGCATTTGAAGATCCTTTTGACACATTGTATAGATATAAATTTTGATGACACGGCAAAAAAGATCTGCCCAATCCCAACACCACTTGTAGATTTATTTGCATTGGAACGCCTCCCCCCAGGATTTTACCCAGGAACCAGGAACCCTATTTGAGAAACTTGGTGCGTTTCCACCACAGGAACTAAAAGTTAACCGTCTGAATGAATTTCCGGAGACATCATTTTACCTCCCAAAAGGTCAAGAAGGGTCTAGCTGCAGACCTCCAGCCTCAGGCCCACCTCCACTGTCGAACCCTTTCCGGTCACCAGCTTGGAGACGCAAGTGACGTCTGAAATTGTTTACGCCAGAAGGGACGACACGATCAGGATTCGATAGCTTGCCTCATAGTCAGCATATAATACAGTGGCATCTAAACATATAAAACCTGTGTCATCTTAATTAAGCTCATATATTACTTCCTGTTGAGAAGTGTATATGCAAGAAGAGACCTTGTTTTATCATTTGATTTATAAATTGTAAGTCTTTTTTAAATCCTTTTATCAGACCTTTGAACTTGACCCATAGGCCAATGACCGGCGTTTATTTAAAATAAAAAATATCTATTGATATTATGTACATAAAATTTGACCATATATTTGTTATTTCTTTTAAGGTTTGTCATTCATATTTTACACAGAAAACCTACTATTGAATTGCTAGTAGTAGTAGAATTCATTATTTATGCTGGCTTGACACTGTTACATATATTACACTTATTTATTAACGATAAGCACGATAAAACAATACTCTACACAACGTAATACAGTGGCATGTAAACATTATTTATTGATAAAGCGTGATAAAGTGTTTTCTACCTTAACACACTGAGGGCAGGAGGTCTGCAGCTGGAAGCTATTGAAAAGGTCCCTGCTCAGTAGTACTTTCCAAAAGTACAGGAACTTTGGGGTGGGGCTTGCAGCGCTGAACATCTGATTGGACGAGTACTCTAAGCATTTTATTTCAGCCATTTCAAAGTCTGCATCCGCAAACCGACTTTTTTGTTCACTCCGAAAGGCAGTAAATCACAAACAATGCTCTTATTGCATCCATAGTGGTAAACAACATTCATATACCTGTAATTATCGCTATCTGTTATAGGTGTTGATCATTCATCTTGATAGCAGTCGGCGCTACAAGCCGATGTTTACCTGCACTGCGGGACGTGAATATCGGTTGCTTTTGATAACATGACAGCGTGCAGTTATATCGCAACAGTCTCGATTTGTATACAAAATTCTGGCCTACTTTTAGTTATCGAACAGGGAAACAACCTAAAAAACGAACGTCTCAAAAGCATGGCTGTATTAAAGAATGCACACATACTCATCATGATCCCCCTCATCGCCGTACTGCTCTTCACTGCAGTATTTTACCCTTGGATTAAAATAATTGAATCCTCTAAATACATAGGATATTTTGATGTACTAAGTTTTAACTGTCAAAAATTTGTTAATGTTAAAAATATATTCTTAATATGAGATGACTAAATATGAGTGATGGTTTACACAAAAATCCTGCTTTAATGTTGAAAAATGGGAAATTTTAAAAGCTCAATATCTCTAAACCACTGAGCGGCACACAGATAGAATCTTGTAAATACAAGGTGACGAAGCATAGATGTGCATGGTTTGTGTTCATAATGGAAAGGTCATTAAGGGCTCTTTAAGTAAACTGATAACTGAGTAAAAAACATTTGCACTCAAACATGAGAAATGTGGCCATTTAAAGTGAAGAACAGGTCTATACATGTTATTCAAAAGAATATATTGTTCATATTTAAATGTCTGAAAGAATTCAGTAATACAAGGGTTATTTAACTGATTGTGTTAAATGGTCATATGATATATCATATCGGTCACAGGCTTCTGAATCGAATCAAAATCGTATTGTGGCAAACTTTGTGATATCAGCAAATATCGTATTGTTGTCCACACAATCAATAGAATATCGTATCGTGATGAAACTTGTGATTTACACCCCTAATAGTTTCATTGCAAAATAAAAATAATCACCGGCACCGCCATACTTCCAGCACTGCTCAAAACCTCGGCGCGCATCACAGCGCCATTACCACTTCTAACATTTATCACAGAACAAGATCTAAATTCGACGCTGCATGTAAACGGGATTGAGAACGTAATAGTATCATCGCAAAATAGAATAAACATGTAGACTACATGATTAGTTTTCTTTTGAAACTGATCCTGCAATGAAATTATTACGCTACTATGCTCGTGTCCGGCCTTCAATGTGTTGATCTTTCAATCGGCAAACAAATGCTCACGCTTCGTTTCCTATTGTGTAATAATAAAATATTTTAAGTTGCAATACAAAAGGGGCACGGTATAGCCAGAGTAGCCTATGCAATGAGTACAAATCTAAAATATAATGTAAAATATACACAAGAAATGGTCAAACAGAATTCGGTGTGCCTGGCAGATTGATACAAAATCCGTTCTAACTAAATGCCCCGTTTAGTTAGAAAACGTTTAATATGCTACAACAGTTGAATATTTTCAGCAAAAGTAGGCAGAATATAATCAGCGGCATTATGCGGCCTGCTCAGCGCAGGGATCATTGTTCCACACGGACTGTTTTTGAGGAAGCACACCACTGCATTCGCATCAGTCGGCGCGATGGCGGAGAGCCAAGAAACTGTCCGTAAACGGCAGAGAATGTCCAAAGTTTGGGATCATTTTACATTGAAAAAAGACAACAAGGTGCAATGTGTCTACTGCAAAATGGAACTCGCTTACCACAACAGCACGACATTGATGAATCAACATCTCACCCAAAAGCATCCAGTTGTTAACGCTAGTTCACCAAGCGTCGCCGACACAAGGTAACGTAAACATTGATGTTAGCGTCCCAGAAGCGTACTGTATTTGTAGCGATGTCGTGATGCGATTTGACTAGATATGTTTAGCTTTGATTTTTTTAGTAGTAAACTTATTCATGTTCAATCGCAAGAGTATAGCCTACACCAAAGAACCCATTTACACACACACACACACAGTTAGGTTACCACACCAAATAGGCCTACCCCAGGCAATATAATAATAATATAATATATTGATAATATATTATTTGTAGGTAATGGTAAATGCTGCAGATGTACAAATCTACATAAAACAGATATTTACTTTGATGTGAGGGCTAGATTACACAGCATGACACTTTTTTTTTTCTTCCCCTCAGCACTTCACAACGGGACAGCTTTGTTCGTCCGGCTCCGTCATGCACTATTCAAGAGGCTGCAATACTTACAGAGAGCATTTTGAACATGCTTGTGACCGATATGAGGCCACTGTCCATGGTGGAGGACAAGGGACTTAGAAACATGATCTCAACTTTCAATCCTAAGTACAGCATGCCATCAAGAACGTATTTCACACAAATGATGGAGAAGAAGTACCAAGACATCACTGAGAAATTGAAAGCTGTCCTAAAGCAAACCGAGTGTGTTGCTCTGACAACAGGCATTTGGACAAGTGTGGCAACAGAGGCCTTCCTGGGGGTGACATGCCACTTCTTGGGGGAAGATTGGGAGATAAAGTCCCTCTCCCTAACCACAATGCCCCTAGAAGAGAGACACACAGCTGTCAACATTGCAGACTGGCTAGAGGAGACAACTGCCAAATTTCAGATTCCATTTGAAAAGGTAAAGGCAGTTGTCCATGACAATGGGGCCATGTGGTGGCAGCGGCAAGAATTCTCAAAGAGAGGCATGGGTGGGCTTCTGTGAGATGTGCAGGGCACACTTTAAATTGAGTTGTGCAGAGCACACTCAAAAACAATAAAACAATTTCTAGTTGTGTGGGTTCTGATAGAGGCCTTGTGGAACACTTCAAAAAGAGTGAACTGGCCTGCACTAAACTCAAAGAAAAACAGCAGCAGATGGGAATGCCACCACTCATGCTGATACAAGATGTTAGTACCCGCTGGAACAGTACTTATCACATGATATCAAGACTCCTGGGACAGCGATGGCCTGTGACTGCAGCTCTCTCCAATCCTGCAGTCAATCCAAGAGTCATTTTTACAGCCACGTCATTTCCGTTATGCATTATTTGTTTTGGTTGTTTAATAACGCAAAATTATTTTTTATCAGATTACTCGATTAATCGATGGAATAATCGATAGATTACAAAAAGATTCGATAGCTGCAGCCCTAGATAGCGTTCATTTCTGTTTAGAATAATATTTATATTGGTGCTTTAAAAATTATTTGAAAACCTTTGACACCAACACCCTAACCCATGAGGAGCTATCACAAATGAATATTGGCCTTTATAAATAGGTTGAAAATACAATAAGTAAGTTGGGGACTAGGACCAGTCAATTGCAGTGGTCACATCCTGAGGATGTGACCACTCCTATATCAAAAAGATCTACCTACTAATAACAGGCGTAAGTTCATTGAAACCTTTCACAATGTACAAAGCAGCATTTTGGTTTCATGAATTTGAAGTACCTCCATACATTCAAAGCAGTGTGTTTTATTTGGACATGTTTCTAATGAGAGCACTCCGGTGCCGCCATACAACTTCCAGCACTGATAAAAAAATACGTGGTTCACACCGGTGCGCCATCCATTACCACCGACGTGTGTTGTCTTTCTGCTACGCAACCTCACCCGACTTGCTCGTGTGGTTTGAGACTCGCTTGAAGCTCTGCAATAACCGCATCAGACTCGGCCCAAAGGTGGATCTGAAAGCCACTGATTTACTACAAACAGCCCTTATGTGATATTGTAGTTTGGCTTCTGAAAGCGTTAAATAAAGCATGTTTTTACCATTTCTCAAATTAAAAGGGAAAAAAGTCAAAATAAAATATTGCTATCGGTGAAGGGCCGGTCAACGTCAACACAAGCATAACGTAAACAGCTGGAGTGAGATTTAATTGCTAGTGCTTATAGCAAACCCACATCTTTTGTGTGGTAATGCACATGCAGTTGACAGCCGCTAGCCGGTTGATATTAGCTTCAACAATGGCCACAAATCTAGTACCATATGTTGCGTCACCTAAATGGGCACATTTTGGCTCAGACAGACAACGAAGGCTAGCTGGCAAATTTGGATGATGCAATATGCCTTATTTGCAGAAACAGTCCCATGAGGACCGTTTTGATAAACCATATGTACTTCCTTACCGGAAGTGCTTTTCTCAAACAGTGACAAACCTGTTCCAGCATTTAAAAAAGCATCACAAGGCCATGTATGACGCATGCATGGCTAAAAACCCAACCACCAGTGTGTCAAGTAGGCCAAATACCACCCGGCAGGGATCACTGACCAAAATGTTCGAGTATAACTCCATATGAACGAGATTCAAAACGGCACCGCGCAGTTACTAAGGCGATAGCGGTAGGGCTGGGTTCAAATAATCGATTCTCTGATTAAAATAGATCGTCATTGGAATTTTCCGATATCGATTAAAAAAATCCCATGATCGATCTTTTTCTATATGCATTTTCCCGTGCGAACACTTCGCAAATTAAATGACTTGTCACGACAGCCCTATTTTAAAATGTTACATGGTGGCGCAGCACCGCTATTACATTGTTTGGGAAGAACCCTATAATATATATAATTTTTTTATTAGGCACTTGTGTAAT
>OOFG01059852.1:0-24216 GCA_900323295.1 Molva molva
TCATGTAAAATAATGTCTTGCTGTGGACCTTGCTGTATGATATGCCATCAAACACGGAGGTGATCTCTGCAGGTGTCGATACATCCACAATGATTGGGTGAGAGGACAAGAGGCCGTCATCTACCATGACCGGCAGGACGTCGCTTATGAGCATGATATCGCGCTGTTGGAAATGTAAACAACATTTTAGGGTGTTGACAAACTGTATATTTTTCATGTGTAATAAACATGAATACATCACATCACATTAACACATCACACCGTATTCTGAGGCTGCCATTATGTTTCCAATGACCTAAGGATGAGTTGACATCATAATGCAACAACAACACTTGCACACTTGCATTATCCTCAAAGATTATTTTTCACTGCCAACGTCTAACTATCTGGGCATCAATAAGTAGATACAAAACACTAAATATCATACTCTTCCCCTCCATCCTTCCAAAATGTGTACACGTTGGAGGTCAACCATTTGATATTTTATTCATATTTGTTTTCAAATGCTTGCCTCTGAATGGTCAGAGATGTATAATTTGTCTTAGGATCTTCCAGGGCAGAAAAGCTCACCATTCCCCAGGTAGGTTCTGCTTTCTCCACGCCGATGTACTCAAAGAAACTAGCAAAGCCCTCGTTTAGCCACAGATCATCCCACCAATCCATGGTCACGATGTTTCCAAACCACTAGGGAACCAACATGTAGCATGGAAGACAGACAGACAGACAGACATACAGACAGACAGACAGACAGACAGAGAGATATAGATGTAGATAGATAGGCAGACAGATTGATATATTTGATATGCATAAACATAGTATATCTACTCCCACTGTCTTCTCATTCCAGTCAGTGGTAGTAGTCAATGAGATATCTCATGACTGCTTGCTGGCAAATGTTACGCGACAAAACTATCTATTATCTTATCTTCCCTGGTGCAATATTTACTATCACAGAAACCAATCTTTACAGTACACTATACAGTATCAGCCTTGAGCTCTTGCATTTTCCTTAGTCATAATGCCGTTTCCCTTGTATGTCATATGCAGCTATATTTCCTTATTGATTTGATAAAGAAATGGAAACAAGGAAATTATTATAGATTTTTGCTGTTTCCGCTCAATGTAATTTAAATTGAAAATTCAAAGAATATTGCTGTAGCGAAAATTTTGCGTTTGGGGATGAATCCAACTTATTTATATTTCTTAAAGACACACACTGAGAGAAGCATTTTGGTCCTGATACCCACTGGAACCCACATGAGGAGCCTGAGCTCCTCATGTGGGTTCCACACACGTCCTGTAACAAAAACACTTTAAAAACACAACACGAAAAAGGCCATACTAATTTCAGATGGTGGCTTTATATTGTACTTTTGCTCTGTTATTTCTAACACATGCAAATGGTGCAAAAATCGAAATTAGTGAGCTAACATAATATAATTGACTTTCAGTCAATTATTTGTGCAAATATCTAAATTAAATGTATCAATAAACACTGCAAACTATTTCACGTCACATAACGTATTATTTAATTAGTCCTGTTTACGAGGCCCTACACGACTTAGGGCCTTGTAAACCAGCAAGCAGTAAGTGACAACTACAATAAACGGCCAGGGTCAACACTGCCTCTAGTTAAACATTGGTGCTTGTAATTGCCCTTTCCGCTAGAGGTTGCCAGATCAGTGTCACATGCTTTGCCTTCAAGTACTTCTTCTTGACGTTATTTGCATGGACGCCTCACCTGATGGACCAGCTCATGGGCGATCACGCTGGCCACCCGCTGCTTGTTGTAGGAGGACGACTCATTCTCATCGTACAGCAGGTTGTTCTCTCTGTAGGTGATGAGGCCCCAGTTTTCCATGGCGCCGGTCCCAAAGTCAGGGATAGCTATCTTATCTAAATCACGATAACAAAGTGTAGACAAAAAAAATAGAGCAGTTAGTAACTTCTTATCAGGTGTTTAATGCCTTTTATGACTATCATGAAAAATATTGAGCAGTGACTATCATTCATGAGAATATCACCATGAGTCGGCTTCGTAGGTTTTCCTTGATTTTCCGTCTGGGATTAGTATTATGATTGATTCCCTCATCATAGGAAATATTTACCCAACGCTATTGGTTGGCATAAATTGGAATCGTCCAACTACAAATATCTAAATGCAGTATTGTAGTGCTGTATATATAGTTGCCCAACCAATAGAGGTTTGCTTGATTGGTTTTTAACCATAAGGATCTATTTTGTGTTATGGTCTAAAGTTACACAAGGAAATGCATTACTTGTTTTTAATATCCATTAATTCTACTCATTCTTTATTCTTTCACATCTATTATTTAATTGTAAATAAAAACAATTATCTATACATGAGGGAGGTGTGCATACTTAATAAGGTAATAAGACATTTTGAATTTACCTAGTTTTCCTATGGAGTACGTCATGTTGAAATATTCCTCAAAGTAGTCAAAAATTATTTTGGTGGTGTTGGCTGCATACTCTGCTGTTTTAATTTGGCTCGGCTGTGCATAAATCCTTAGCTGTGAAAAAAGAAAAAAAAATTAAATAGGACAGAAATGTGTGTATGCGTGCGTGTGTGCGGGTGTGTTAATGCGTGTCCCTGCATGTGCGTAGGCCTTGTCAGATTATTGTCACTAATTACAAAAGGACAAAACTATGGTCAAATCATCTGTCAACATGGCCTCAGTTACAACTGCTACACAGATGGTCTTGGTACAGAACACCACCCTACCTCAACATGCAAGGCATAAGGCAGGTTTGGGACAGAAAATGGGGAGCTTCTGTTAGAATTGGCTGTAGAATCTCAAAAGCATTTTGACATAAAGTAAAAATCTTTTTGATCTCTTATCACCCTACATGGTGTAAACCTTTTATTATCTGTTTTCTGAAACATGTATTATCTGTTTCACATCTAGTATTGCAGGGTGTATGACAAACTCACTGGAACACCTTTTGCAGACCTTCTTTCCACATGGTCAAATTGGTGCACAGCAAAACAAACTAGATAGGTACTCATTGGTACCGACTTCTCAAATGTGGTTTTCATTTTCTTGTTGGGCAGTGGTTCTGGTGTCCCCTGTAATATCAAGGACAAAGGGTTACTGGGAATTAATAAAAACAGGAAAACAAGACATTTTTCCACCTATCGTAAAACCGGGTGTTTGTGAGACTTCCTTTCATATGAATGAGCAGCTGACTGATATCTTGGTGACCCAGACGTATTCTGTCTTCTAATGCTACACAACCATATCTCTATTGAGGTATCAGGTACCAGATAAAAGTTTTCTATTGATACATACTGCTTTCATCTCTTGACAACTGTGTAATGCAGGAGTGGATTGCCCACTCCTGCATTACATGGTATGTCGGCCATCTACTATAGGCACCTACCTATAGTCCTAGATGGCAGACTGTTTATTGAAACAGAAACAAGAAATGTATAAAATGTTGGTATCAAGAAATCTATCAAGAAAACATCCTGGCCTCCAAAGCACATAATGGTGATCCCCTGATTTGAATTTTTCATTTTTCATTTTTCTTAAGGTCAAATTATACAATTATAATTTCAATATTGACATTAAGTGCCAACCAGTCAATGAAACATACTGGTTAAGGTGAGTAAACTAATAACAGGATTTGAGGATCTCTTATTAGATGTTTAACCTCACAGTCATACCTTTTTTGGCATGTTGGAGAGAGCTTCATAAGCATCGTCGTGTGTAATGGAAATTTGATATGTAGACTTTTTGTTGGGTTCATCGAAGCAAGGAAATGTCTTGCGGGCATCTGTAGGCTCATGATCGGTTGCTGCAATTTTTCTGACACACAAAAGAAAAAATCCAAAAGTCTTACTGTTAAGGCAATAAAATAGGGATCATGCCTTTCTGGATAGTTACAAGATTCACACTAACCAACACAATCACACACAATACACACAGCAACATATGATTAGCACTAGAATTGGTTTCAGTTCAGCATGTGTTGTACCTGTTTCATTACCAGGTATGTAAAATAACCATATTTATATATTTTGGTAGCATTCTCACAATCATATCTGATACTTCTTTGATGATTTTTAGCCTATGGTGTTAAGATGTCAAATGTATATCAATGAACTTACTTGACGATCCCATCTTCTGTATAGATGACCCGGTAGAATCCAACCACCGACCCATTGAGCCATCCACGAAAGTCCAGGCTAAGGATATACACCTCACCTGGACCAGTCGCGGTAAGCTCCTCTGTGGCCTCCACCACAACGTACTCCTGGGGCTTGTATTCAAAGCAAGCCTTCACCCCCACTTCCTTCTGAACTCCCCGGGTCACCAGCTGCAGCCTTGGGACTGCTCTGACAAAAGTCTCCCGGATGTGGAGCCACAAGTGGCGGGTGGGCCGGCTGACCTCCAGATGGATCGCAACGCTTCCCTCGTAGACATCCGTGCTCAGGTCAGGCTGCAGGTGGAGTTCGTAGTGCACAGGCTTCACGTAATCAGGGAGACGGAAATTCTTCCAGCCCCCGCTGGAGTCGTTGGAGGGCTTGCATGGTCCCCTTTCGACCGGCGGCGGTAAAGGCCCGGTGGTGGGCTCTGGAGGTTCTGCGGTGGGGTCGACCACAGAGCATTGCGGCCGGCTGAGACCCACCCCGAGACCCACAGCGACGGCGGAAGCCACGACAGCTAGGCAGATGAAGGCTACATGCTTCCCACGAATACAGTGGCGCTTGGCCTGCTCATCATTGTCCATGCACTCCATTGTGGCAAATTCAGTCTGGGTTCAAAGGAAACTGTAGAGGGACTTAATGTTCTTCTAACAGGTGCATAAGTAAGGCAGATCCGTAGGACCTGCACTCAGAAAGGCACTTTTTTGGAGTGCATTTCATTAGTTTATTGTGCAAAGTGCAAAGTGCATCAATGACGTCTCATGTCTCCAGAGTACAGCCCCTCCAAACACACACACACACACACACACACACACACACACACACATACACACATACACACTATAAACAAAACAATTAACATGCAACTGCACAAGGCTGTTTTTGGCTATTGCCCTGTTTTATCTTTATTGTCAGCCTTGATTTCAAAGAGGTAAGGTCACCTAGAATCTCCATCTGAACATAAAGGATTCCGGCTCATGTAATAATTGTGGTGTCAAGAACATTGCAAAAATTGGTAACTTATGAAGTGGATCATGTAATAGGTATATAGCTCTATAATAGGGCTAGTCATCAAAATACATTTAATAAGTAATCAAGAGTTCATAATAAATTAAAGATATGTAGCCCTCCCACCAAAGTCCTTGATAAACTACTAAGGAACTTAACCCTATCTGCATGGGAGGCGCCTTGATGAGAAATACAATAAAAAATTAAAAAGTCTCTGGTAGCTTAAAATGTAGCTATTCTGTTTTATATGAGCATCAACTTCCATGCAATACAATCTATCATCCATTTTCCCTCGAATGTATCAAGGGTTGAACGCAGAAAAGCACATCAAACATTAAACAAAAGACCAAATACTTACTGAGGAATGAATGCTGAGGTTGACATTTATTTTAATGAAATGATAAGTAAGTTCCTTAATACTTGAATTCCCATAACATAAATTAAATGAACCACTCATACAAAATGAAGAACAAATACCAAAAAACAAAATACCATGAACCCAGGACTTCAGTCAGTAACAAGTTAGGCCTATCACTTGTAGGTGTGCCTTGTTGGAGCTCATTTCAATTGTCCATGACAAGAAAATAAGGAATGTTTCCTACTCACGATTACCAACCAAACAGAAATCTCAAGAGTGAAAGATGTAGATCAAGACTGAGATCACCCGGAAATTCACGCTTCAATTGAGTGAAAGATGTAGACGAAGACTGAGATGACCTAGAGAACCACGCTTCCAGCTGCTGTCCCGAAGTCTGTGAAACCGTGAAAGTTTCTCTCTCTGTCCGTGATGACGTGTACGAGAAGGACATTGCCAGGTTCTTAGAATCAGGCTCCACATACAGGAAATCCTTGCAAACAAGGTCCCTTGGCCCATCACTTGAAATATGAGACAACACAGCTGCAGTCTGGAGTAGTGTTTATAGCTTCAACCACAGAACACAGGTTTGGCCAATACAATTTTCTCGCACTAAATAATAGGTTATGTCAAACCCTAAATGATCAGAAGAGCAGAGGACTGGAGCACGGTCTCCCATACTGTTGAGCAAGCAACATCTGCGGACCAATTGGCTTATTTTGGGTTTGTGAGACTCTGTGTAGGACTCCAGCTCTGGTCTTTAGCTTTCCTTTAGCAACAACCACACATCTGCCCTGATCAGCACATCTGATATCGTTCTTAGCAGTGTTATTTCAGTTTAGATTTTTTTAATCAGTTTCTATTTTTATTGTATTTCCAGTTATTATTATGGTACAGAACACCACCCAACCCTTCTCAGCTAGCATCAACGTGCAAGGCATAAGGCAAATTTGGGACAGAAAATGCCAAGGGAGGAGCTCCTGTTAGAATTGGCTTTTCACAAAAGCATTTTCACAACCAAATGGCAAATGACATGATAAAATATCAAAGTGTATTTATCCTCTTTTTCATTTGTTTTGCCTTTTCCTATCTTTGCTTATTTTCCTGTTGTCCCAGCAGTGAGGCCCCCTTGTTATAGCTGGTTCAGTGGATAACAAACTCGGGAGTTATATTTACTGATTGAAATGTGAAATGTATGAATGTCTGTAATTACCACAAAAAAATGTGGAAAGAGCACAGACCATTAATGTTTTCAGGCGTGGCTATGGCAATGCCGTCTCTTGATACAACAGGCCCCAAGTATGTAACAGCGGTACGACCGAACTGACATTTCAGAGCAACAGAATGTGTGACGTAGCACTGAGCGCTGTGTTGGTCAATTCAACTTTTACCAAACTCTGTCAGAAGTACGGCAGTTATGTCTTTCTTATCAACAAACGCTTTGAGTGAAGTTGTTGGACCTGCTTTTACAGAAAATATACCGTCCAGGTCATTTAATACTGCCGCAAAAGCGGATAAAACAGATCGTTCCACATCTTGGTCATCTAGTCATTGTATTTAACCTGCCACATATTAGATAAACGGTTGCGATTGGCCTGACACGGACCTGGCTGGCTGGAAATCCGTCTGAACGTGAGGGGGACAGACCCTCTGTCGGAGCATATTCAAACATAAGCTTGCAGATTCCTAGGCTAGGCCCCTGTCTCTTTTAAGTCATTGAGATGCTTTCTAGCATCTTCCACATCACATCACGTATTTATTAAAGTATATATTTCACATTTTAATTATAAGTAATTATGTATTTATTTATTTTACATTTGAATTAATGAATTAATTCATTATTAATTAATTCATGATTTATTAAGGAAGGGAAGGAGATGTGACGAAAGTCTTGATGTGTAGCAACACAAACATTACAGATTAAAGTGTTATTTTCAACATTCTAAAGCAATATTTCCATTTTATTGTGTATTCAGGACTGACATTAAATGACATTTAACAATAATTTGTATGCAGTCAAGCCATATGCTAACTGACTGAATCGCCAAACAACTGATTAAACATATTTAAATATTAGTATATATATATATTAATATATAGAATATACTTCTATATTATTATTATTATTATTAGTCATATAAAACAATATACTTCAACATGCTCTTTTACTTCCAAATTAATATAATATATACACAAACTATAATGCATACTTCCATAAGTAGTCCGAAACATACTTTAGTTTAGTTAAACTTTAGTTTAAAGGGTTGTTTGTTTAATATCGGTTTAATTGCTTTGACGTCAGACAATTGTTTATTTTGAATAAAGGACAGAATCATTTCCTGAGGTCTTAAGTAGTGTAGAGAGTTTTCCGACAGCTCTATTTTTCTATATTTACAAGCTCCTAGTTTGTGACAGTGCTTTCCTTGGTAATGCAAGTGTGCAGTATGACCTTTCTTAAAGGTTAAATTGTATCTGGATGATACAATTTAACTGATGTTTTCAGCCGAGTTTTTACCAACTTAATTTTAGGAGGACGGGCATCTCCTATCACCCCGACCACCTTGAGCTTGATGTTTGCTTCAGCTATTCCCGCCATGTTGCGTGCTTGGCAGCGGTATTCTCCAGCGTCCTTGTGTGACAGTCCGCTCAGGCTAATGATGGACCAACGTAGTCCCACTCCAGGAGATGCCTGCATAACTGGTCAAAACATTCAGGTCAAAATTGGGATCGACCACCCTGACGTGAAACTCTTGGAACACAGCAAAACAACAGCAACAAAAAACACAAACTTTATAACGTTATTTTATGGATGATTTAAATGTAACTAACAATAAAGGTGCTGCAATGTAAGCGGCTCAGTGCGGGAGTTTTCTTCAAATTTAACTTGCACTTCTACACTCCAACACTTAAACTTTCGATCTCCCTTAGAGCAATCTCACCATAACAGTCAAGTCAACTTTGTCACTTGAGTGAAATGTTTATTATTCTGAATATAAATCTCCCAACTCACCTGGCCTGTTATTTTTCTGGTTAGTGAAATGTAATACAAGATACATTGAGACAAATTGTGAAAGGTGTGGCTAGCTGTAGGCATCCTAGAGCAAGATGCCTAACTAACTCCTACCTGCTCTTAAATAAAATGTATCCAAACAAATCACTTTAAGTTGCCTTGGATTAAAAAAGTCATATAATTGACTGAACTGCTCATATATAATTGACCACCACTCACACACCTTACACAATAAAACATACTTACAACTCTTTAGATTCTTTGGTAATTGTTCAATGTTTTCAGGGGTGTCTGGTTGACAACATCCTGCAGCAAACACATGAGTCACATGCATCACATGTTTTGTTGGTTGATTTGTTACATTATCTCTGCATAGCTACCATTGATTTCTTACCAGAGTAGGCTGATGTTTTGATCCAAGTCAGAGTTGGTGTCGGGTAGCCAGTGGCATCGCAGCGAAGGATTACATTACTGCCTAGAGAAGAAATGACTGTTGTTGCTGCTGGCTTGACTGAGAGCCTTATACAGTTGGATGTTTCCTTGCGTGGTACCTCCGCATTTGGCCCGTCAATAGTCCTGCTGCAAGTCAACATCTGGTCAATCAGAACCACAAGGCTTCCAAGAGACATGGAAAAGGACCTGACCATGGAAATCTCGCAGTTACACAACCAAGGATTGTCATGGAGACCTGGGAAACATGAACATATGTGAGGTTAGGAGCCTGAATAATCTAGGGATGGTGAAAAGTAGGATATTCAAACACATATTGTACCTAGAATCTTTCTTCTCACAAGCCCACCCTCTTGACCAGTTAGTGGGAACCAAAGGTTTAGCAGCTCAGCAGGCAACATAGTTAATCTAAAAATAAACACAAAATAGGAAAAACAACAGGAGGAAAGAGGAGGAGAGAATATCGATGTTAGAACCAGATAATATAAGAAATCGAAAGTACAACCTGCATATGATCTTGCCTCTCTCTTAAAATGATACGGTTTTATTTGTCATATAAGCCCTAGTAATACCTTGATGAATATTTTATTTTTGCATACAGACAGACCTATTGCTGGAGAGATCCAGGTAGGTGATGTTGGGCAGGAAGACAGCAGCATGGGCGGGGAGACTGGACAGGCGGTTATTGTGCAGGCCTAGAGTGCAGAGGCGGGGCATGTCTCTCAGGCCCTCCCAGGGGAAGGCAGACAAGAGGTTCCCGTCCAGGCGCAGTTCGTGCAGGGACTTCAGGTTGAGGAAGCTGCTGGGGTGGATGGATGTGATGGAGTTATAGGTCAGCCACAGGAAACGCAGCTCCGAAAGGTTGTAGAAGGCCGCCCGGGGCACTTTGGATATCAAGGTGTTTTCCAGACGCAGCCTGACCGTATCAGAAGGGGCATTGGCGGGGATATACAGCATTCCAGGGCCTCTGCATTGCACCCATCTAGTATATTTAAAAGATAGAAGGTTCCATACACATATACAAAATGCATTACAGACATTTATGCAAAATGCAAATCATCAGGTTCTACTAGTGGTCACTACCTTAACCATACTTTTCAGATGTTCAAAGTATTATATCAGCAATTTTGCATGCAGGAAGGGGAACATTTTCTAAAAATAATTCAGCTTGTGCAACAAAGTGCATGGATGGACTTCATGACAATTAAAGTGCACAAAAAATATATTTAACTGCATAAAAATACTATTGCCCGAACATGTATAAAATGCTGCTGCAGAATTATTCGAATACCAAGAATGTTGAATGCAAGCACTAAAATAAACATCAACACAAGCCTTACACAACCTGAGCTCCATCTTGCCTTTAATTCCATTAGAGCAGGCGCACTTGGAGGGACAAGAACAAACCATCAGGAAATAACTTTGGAAAATGTGAACAAATAAAAGCAGATACATCCTTCAACAGTAGAGCTCCGACTAAACGGAAGCTCTTCATAGCTTTATATTCCCAATCCAGGTCTTGTCACTTTAGGCTCTCCCTCGACAGCACATAGTGAAACTCCAGAAAAGATTAGCAGGGATTAAGCACGTTACAAAAAATACATTAATCCTGTGTCTTGCTGGGAGAGTCCAAAACATCAACATTATGTAGGTTTACATTAGAGCCTGACATATGTTGAATAAGCAGCATTTGAATATGCTATTTAAGAGATATGTTTCTTCTATTCTTCCATCTTTCATTGAAGTTTATATGACCCTATACGATGACTGTCAAGTTTAATTCTCCAGTTTCTCGTGACGCCACTCCCCACATGATACCCCACGTGATACGGAAGAAGTTTGCTAGTCGATCGCTTGTTTTGATATCGTGTTATGCATACACAGAGTGTATGGTTCATTTATTTGTTGCCACTTTCCGACTACTGGATCTCTCCTGACAGAAATCATGTCAACCGCACTACCACCAGTAAATGAGCATTATGTTAATCGCCACGAGTTTGAAGGACATATGCGTGAAAGCAGGTACCACGATCCTTATAGACCCGTCAACGTTGAAAGAGCCACACACCAGCAATACCAGGTAAACAAGCAATCTAGTTATCTAATGAGCTACAATTATAATAATCCTAGTCCTATAAAGAACTGACAGTATTTTGCATCGCATACTATCAGTTCTACAAGGTCCCGTTAAAGTAAACTCAAGTTTAGGTAACGTTTTACTTTTGCTGACCGAGTCCAGCGACGAATCGTCACTTTGAAAGCATGATTGTGTTCCTTAGATGGTCTTGTAGGCCTTTCACACTAGGGTGTAATGCAATCTGATTGCCGTTTACAAAGTATTTTGTACGGTTTAATGAGGCTAGGACGTGTCGGATCCGAGATTCGGATTCCGAGAGCTACTCCTATTGCCAAACTGGACACACCTTACGGTGTATTATTGCCACCTACTGTCGACGATAATGCACATTCCTCACTTATGGTAAAGAAAGAAAACAAAGATAATATGTTAGATATGCCCCCATTAAAGAAAACCCATTTTATATAACCCGGCAACCAAGTACTGAAAGACACTTTTATGCTCTGATGGATTTTGTCCCAGGAGAGATTTTGTGGAGAATTTGACAACCCCAATTTCTCCTTATGCCTTAAAGTGGCATAACTTGTTCCACATGTTATCCATGACTTTAGTAAAGGAAAAAATCAGAAATCTGGAAGTCATCCTGCTTTTTTGGTGTGTCATTCTGAAGTTTTGTTCCGAACATGTTTGACAGAACAGTACTGAAAATCCCACGGCCTTGACTTCATGGCCGGGGAAATTAGCATAACCCAATCCCTCTCAGGCGAATAACCCCCCCCCCCACTCGCTAGAAAAACCCAGCAGATGTTCTGTTGAACGATGCGTGGAGCTCTTTCTGGGCAGCGGTTGAGTGCGGCGTCCGAGAGAAAGTTGAGCTTTTCGGACTCTTATTGCTGTGGATGGTGAAGCTCCATCTAAACATTCTGCCAAAACCCGAAAATGACAGGACAGAGTGGATTCATTTTATTTTTAATGGCAACGTCCCGGCTACAGTTAGCTCCTTTTTATATGCATGTGAGGAACACAGGGCCAGTTCAAAGCCGGATTCATATCTATGTTGAAGCTTAAACATGGAGCAATTCCGTAGAAAAGACCAGCAAAGGAGGATGTAATTGCTGCCTTAGTTCCTGCTTCAATAAAGAGGCGGTCTGAGCCTGTATACGCAGCACCAGGTAAATAACATATTGAAGCAACCCTGCTTTTACTTGCACAAACACCACACAGGTTGTTTAGATATACTCTTTTATTCGTTCCTTAACACTGGTTATTGTAGGCCGTAACCACGCCGAACTTGTACTCCTCCATTTACTTCTCAACACCCTCTCTCTCTCTCTCTCTCTACCCTACCTGTATCTCACCTACCCAAGGCCCGCCCCCTCCTTCTGAACACCCAATCACAACATTAACACCGAACACAATTCAACTCCAGCAACACAACCTAGAACCGTGACACTGCACCTCCCTAACAAAGTCCCTCGTCCCCGAGGGGGCAAACAAAGTCTTCCAACCGGCTGGGGGCCCGCCTCCGCTGCCCCAGCTGTGGAATGGCCGAACTGTCTTGAGAAGCCGGGTTCCTCTCTGGTGTGGCAGCAGGGGGTTGCAGGCAAGCCTGTCCCTATGCAGCGCCACTTCTCTGCCTCTAGGCAGCAGCTGAACCCTGTAAACCACCTCCCCCATCCTTTCTAACACTCTATAGCAGGCGTGTCCAATTTATAATGTATTTGTTATGGCCTGCTAGGACTGTCAAACTGAATAAATAAATCATTAAAAGTTCACAATTTGGAGTTTAACGAACGCTTTCGGGATTTTGCAGCTATTGCAAAGGACATGTTGCTTTTGTCTTCTCCCTTCTCCGTGGACCCCGATGATGCTCCGCCACAGCTGGAGCTAATTGAGCTGCAGTCTGACAACGAGTGTTGCAGCAGACACCAGCAGCTTTCTCTTGTTGACCTTTACCGGCAGCTAGATAAAGGCAGGTTTCCAGAAATGCAAAACATTTGCAAAGAAAATGCTGAGCTTATAATTACAACCCATCTACCTCTGTATTCCTTGCCCTTCTAAACACCACACATTTTGAATTTGATAGATATCTTAAAACCCCAATTTATTCTACCACTTTTCTACCACTATTCTACACACTTCCCTGTGGCGTGCCATCATCTACCCAGAGCCATTTAAATAGCTCTGCATCTACCCTATCTGACACAGACAAAGCACTTTACACTCTAATCTGTATGGTTGTCACTTATCCAATCCAGCATACGCACCTTAATTCCACACCGTCTTACTTAAAATACTAACCCCTCCCTCCCTCCACAAGGTATCATACGCCTTTTCAATGTCTGAAAAGCCAATTTGATATGTCAAAAACGTTCCCCTTGTTTCCATGAAATAAACAAACAATATCCGGAAAACTTCCACTACATCAACAGCTTGGGGCATCTTTTCATAATTACATTTTACTTTAATACCTGACTGCCACATTTTAAATTGAATCAATCATTAGAATGAATAACACAGCGCTAACTACACTTGCCTGTGGGTTACCATTCACTACCTCAAAAGCCCTTGACATTCTGTTCCCAATAAAAGGCCATAACCAAGTTATATAAACACTCTCCTATGCCCATTGAATGTAACTTATTAATTAATCTTTGTTAAAAAGTTAAAAAGGCTCTACAATATAGTTCTTTGATCTTTTGAGTGTACACATGGACCACACAAATTACCAACAGCAAGTTGGTTTTTGAGTAGAAATGTTTGTAGTAAATGCATTGTCTGCTGGTTTATTTTGCCACCTTTCAGTACACCACGTACAGTATCCCACTCAGTACTGTATCACTTTGAATGAAGTGCCAATTCAAATTAGACCGCTCGTGTGCTACCTTTTTAAGATCAAAAACCAAAGAAGGGTAAAAACATGTCAGGCTGACATTGGTGTGATGAAAGCATCAAAGTTACAACTAATACAATTGATAATGGGTGAGTTCGATTTACAGTAGGTGTGCAAATGATCGAGCAACGACAATAGTCAATAGTATTGGCGGCATTAAGGCAATGGGGGGCCCCCAAATCAAATTCTTAGGGCTCCATAAAGGCTTGGGCCAGCCCTGATCCTGCCTTTTGATGTGCTTTCACAGTACACTGAATGAATGTGGTTGAATACACATTCAACCACATTCATTCAGTGTGCTGTGAAAGCACAGAGTCTGTTGAATTCCAAATAAGAGCAACGAAAAGTAATATTGCTTTTGTTATGTAACCACCTGACTATTTCGTTTGCAGGACATTCCAGACAGGTCTGGACCATCACAACCCAGGGCCAGGCAGCTATCTTCCTGTAGGTCCACAGCCCAATGGCCCCTTTTAGAAGACCCGACCACCAGGCAACAGAAAGATGACTGTGAACGCATGGGGACTTTGTTTGGGATGCTCAACAAGTGCCTTCGTAGGATGGGCTTCAGCCAGATGTACTTTGGTGAGAAAATTGTGGAGCCCGTAGTGATCGTCTTCTTTTGGCTGCTGCTGTGGTTCCTCGGTCTCCAAGCACTAGGACTAGTTGGAACTCTCTGCATTATCATCATCTATATCCAAAAGTAAATATCCTACATCACAAAGACAGAAATGGACAGAACTAAACATAATTTATGCTTCTTAGTCTGGATACCATTTCAAAATGAATCGAGACAGTGGTTGGGATCGTGGGACGAATAGTACCAGAATTTAGCTTTTGTCAGTCAGCGATGCTGGTATATCCGTTTAGTCACTTTTATATCTGCGGATATCTGTTGAAGTGTGCTGCCGTGACCAGATAGGGGCCGAAGCGTGCTGTATTTCCATCTGAGTAACAAAACAAGGGAAAAGCCATTGCATTACTTGATTGCATGTTAAAGGATCAGTTAAATCAAGATTCAAAGAGTCCGTGATTCAGGAAGTCCAATATCTTATATAATATATTTCTCAGACTGGCATCTTTTTGAGTTTGACTTTTGTCTTACAAACCACTGATCAATGTCAAAGTTGTATTAATCAAATGTACAGTATAACATGGCTCCATCGGGAAACTGTAATCAATGCCACATGGGTCAACTGTGTAAAGAAAAGAAAAGTTGAATAAAGATAAACAGCAAATCTACTCCATGCCGAATGTCATGTTTTGCATTGCCTTGCTTACAAACAGGATGACAACATGGATAACTTCAGGTGGGCATGCTCTTAATGAGGGCACACATGTACAGCATGGACAGTACCTGACTGGGAAAACTAGTTCAGAATGTGTAGAAGTTCAGAATGTGTAGAATTTGTATTTTCTCATTTACATTTTATGAATTTCAGTCTCATGATGGGTATGGTCCTATGTACCTCTCTGGGGTCAGATGTTAGAAGAAAAAAAGCTGTCCGTAGAGGTGCAATAATGGTGAGTTTAAGACCATTAAACACAATCAGATAATACTTATATTTCATGAATAGGGCACTGATTTTTTCTGTTTTTTTCTACCATATAGGCCTACAGGGTAAGTTAGATATATCTGCGGTGGTAGTTCCCCTCCTTGTTACATTTAGTTACATTTAGTTACATGGTAAGTACAGGGTATGAGGTGCTGTAATCTAAAGCAGTGTTAGTGTTACATTTAGTTACAGGGTAGGTACAATATATATTCAAACACGATCTGACAGCCCAGACTTTGGAACCGCGCTGTATTTAAAGAAGGCGCTCAAAGGCGCTACCAGAAATTAAACCCCATATTCCAGTGAACTAAACTCCACTAAATGGTTTATGACCACTATACTATCTGCTTTTGTTTTATGAACCCACTAGAGCTCTCAGGTCATCAGAGACCGGCCTGATCAGTGTTCCCAGGGATTAAACCATGCATGGTTAAGCAGCTTTAGCACCACAGATCTGCAAAAAACTTCCAGAACATGTAAGGTCTGCCTCAACACTTATTTTAAATCAGGGCTCAAAACATTTGTTTACCACAGCTTTTAATTCAAAATGTATGTCTGCACTACATTTATACTTACATTTCTTTTTTTATATTTTAATGATTGTCGTTTTTGTTTATACATATGATTTCTTCTCTTGTAAAACAATATGAATGGCCCTTGTGTTTGAATGGTGCTATATAAATAAAATTGCCTTACCTTACAGTTGTAGCTATGTAATTTTCAGACAACTGTCTGAGATTTTCACTGTGTGCGTGTGTGTAAAAAGGTTTTATAAAAAACTGTTGGTTTATAGTGAAAAATTCCCTTGAAGGATTGACTCAGGGATGGGGGCATTGTATAATTTTTTTTCATGGAGTAAATAGCTGCAGAAGAAAAGTTAAATAGTGCAGGTTCAACTACACTTTATTAACCTGCTACTGTGCTATGAGATTATATTTGTGACTTAACAATTTGCAATTCAAATACTTAAAGCTCTACCATCTCAGCAGTAAGGCTAACTTTCACTTTAGCATGCACAAGACAATGATCAATATTGTCAAAATTACAAAGGTGTTCACGTCAGATGATTCTCAAAGATCCACGTAAAAATATTGATCGATTCACACAGATTTTGGGAAAGGCGGTCCACCTGTCCACCGGTGCAGGTGGAAAAGGTGCAGAAAAGTGCTTTCCAGCTGTGAGTTTGGGGAAGAAGACGAAGGGAGTGTCTTGTGAGAGTTGTTGGCGTGTTGTCCTTTAGTTTTTAATCTGAGACTTGGGAACGAAGAGTCGATTCCTGTTGGAGGATCTCAGCCTGCATACAGGCTGGGAGGGGGGTAAAGGTAGGAGATGTAGGGGGGAGCTAGCCATGCCTGGGTTTAAAAGGTAGGTAGAATTATTTTAAAATCAATCTAAAAAGAGAACGCCAGTGTCAGGATGCTAAAATGTAGCTTTGCGTTGGTTCAAGCGACCACTGGAGTGAGTTTACAGGCCTCTATTATTACCATTATTAGTGAGCTGCATGCTCAACTGAATCTTGCCGATGGATCGACCCTTAACAATCTTGAGTATCACTATTTATCTAGGCTAAGCCACACACTCAACTGAAATGCGCTGATGCTCAAGACATTAATGACGTTGAGTTATTATTTCATGATTAAGCTCAAAATTAACCTACTTGCTGATGGTCCGGTAGTTTGTGACGTTGACTGATTAACATGGCCAAATGTTATGCTACATGACCTGGTGCTCCATGTTGCCATGCATGAGATCTCCCTGAGTGTGTGTGGTGATGGCTGGTTTAACCTGTGCACATTGATTGCAGCCTCACCCAGCCCCAGAGTCCAATCAGTCTGACTCAGGCCAGGTGAGGCTGCTTAAACCAGCCATCATCCACACACACACTCAACAGTTAGTTATTGTATTGGTAGTAATGTTTTTTCTGGCCATTGTTTAGTAAATAATCACGTTTATTTGTCATTATGGGTAGACATTGTGTTTGAAACTGCCAAAGTGTTTTTTATATGCGAGACATAGCAATACAACATTTTCATTAGCCTAGGTTACAGTATATTTATGTTGATTTAGGATTTAACAGTACTACAACTCGCTTGAATCCTCTCAATATGGCAGAGTATTGCCAACAAAACTCCCATGATGCATTCTGATGTACAAGCCCTATGGGAAATATCCATCAGCTGACTGCGTGAGTCACACATTCAATGCCAATACCAAAATGTATTTTTTGTGGGAAACGCCCAGCTACACACTAACCAATCATCCAACCAGCGTTGGCCCAGCATACTCAGACATCGGCCAATCAAAAAACAAACACATGCAATAGTCTGGTTTTTCAGCAACGCACTCGTTCTTCTGACAGCTGCTCGCACTTGCATCAAGAACGCACAACCCACCACCTTCCGAGCTACACCATATCTCCCGTGCCCAATGACACACAGATGTAAGATTGTGGTTTCTTTGCATGCATGTGTCTATTACACAACTATGTTAAAATGTTCAGCATGAGCAAGTATGTTATTCAAATATTAATGATAAAACTTATGTCGCTGCGGCTCTGTTCCGGGAGACTTATTCACAGCACCCCCTGGCTGCTAACACGGACAGGGGGTTTCCCCGAACCTCCAAAGATGAATGTGCTGCATCAACTATTAATAAATATAATTTTAAGAAAGTGGTTTGTCTGAAATAGGTGTTCTATTGTCACATTTCTTAGTCTTTGTCAAAAGAGAGGCAGATGCATTTTGTACAACTGAAAGTGGTGGATTGAATTCTGTTTCAGAAATAAATAAAGAGTGTGACAGTTATTAAGGCAGGATGAAATAAAAGCATGAATACGTTTTAAGTCATTGGTTAAAATAAAGCTTGTGACTAGTCTTAGCCATGTTTCCATATTAACATCGCTGTTATGACCCTCAAATCTAGGGGATAGAGGGGGTAACATAAATCCGACTCAGACAGTACAAACTCAGGTTTCAAAAGTAAACACAAAGGTTTATTGTAACAAAAGAAGCTATACATCAGGGTGAGCCTGGGCCAAAATAATAAACATAACAGACTTACCTTAAAATCAAAATAGTCTTTCTAATAAAGCCAAAGAAAAACAAAGTGTAAGCCTAGCTCCCTATCTCAACAAAACAGGAGAAAAATGGGGCACCAAATAAAAGGCCACTCACCCCTACCTGCTTCCCACAGGCTGGGCCAAAGTTTAAACAAAGCTTCAATATGTAAGATGAACATGGCGATAGGTAGCAACACCTAACACAGACCAAGCACCAAAACACAGCTCACAGCAGGGACCGAAAAAATATGTGTATCCGTAGTTAGCTTGATGGAGCATCAGAGAGAGAGCCCAGGTGGAACTGACGAGGCCTTTAACAGATGGCTTGGCCCTCGTTGGCAAGCCTCCACCAATCGATCCAGCCAGACTCCAGGACAGCCATATTTGTAGTCCTATGTTAAAGGACAGGGAGAGGAAAAACAGAAAGGGGGAAAACCAAAACCCCACAAATACATAGGAATGTAACAATCGCGGTCAAAGATGACCCCAGGGTTCTGGATGAGGTTGTCCTATATTTGGATAGATCCCGAAGGTTATTTGTAATCTCAGCTCTTATAGATGATAGGCCAAAGACGATAACCTCAGATATGGGCTGCTGTTTGAACAAAAGAAAGTTGTGGAGGGTTGGGTGACTTGGGTCTATTCTAATCTCGGCTGCAGTTCAACCTCTGCAGTTCGACTACTGGGGGAGGCTGAACAGCGCCTGGGCCGGAAGAGTGTTGCGAGTGTCAAGATGCCTTGACACTCGCATAGGTGTCAGAAGACAAGGTTTCAGAAGACAATTTTAACAAATATATTTACACAGTTGTCATTCTACTAGACAGGCTTGATTTTAAACCTTTACAGACACTTTGTCTAAGGACGCTGGCGACACTTGGTGTCCCACCAGCTACCGGAAAGTTTAGTTTACATGGGCTGGCTGAGTTTGTGTTCGCTGATGGCCAAGGAGGGATACCGTCAATGGGAAGACGATGCTATCATTTTTGTTATCAGTCCTCTTCTGAGATTAATGGTCAGCCCTATCACGTTTGTTGTGGTTCCGCCGTCAGGTTCTTTCCTGTAGGGACCAATTCCATGTAACGGGTGTCTACATATCCCCGCCCCCAGCAACATGATTGGTTGAAATACATTTGAAGCAAAAGAAAATGAAACGCCCCATTCACCCAGATTTAAGCTAGTCTGCCACCAGACTTTAGATATTAATCTAAAGTCTGATTTGTGAGACTAGGTATAAAGCTTAGCCTCGGGAGACCATCCAGATATCCATCCACATGATCAGAGAATACAAACGAAACTACCAGGACATTGAATGTCAAATACTGGATGAAGACGTGCAGCCCCTTCTGTGCTTGAGGACATTTGTGCAAATGGGACTCATTAAGCGCATAGGAGAATTGAAAACTCTCCAAAGGCAAGAACATTGAAGAGCAAGTGCTGATGTATTAGAAGGACTGGGATGCATCAAAGGTGAAAAACTCATCGAAATCAGACAAGATGCTCATACATGTCCCACGAAAGGTCCCGGTGACATTCAGATGAAAAGAAAAAGAAACCAGAGAAGATAAAGGTGAGAATATGCATGGACCCCAAAGATATAAATGCAGCCATACAGAGATAACACTTCCCTATGAGAACAATCGAAGAAGTGGTGACCATAATGCCAGAAGCAGCTGTATTCAGCCCCCTTGATGTATAATGGGAGAGAGAAAGTCCAAAACGATGCACCTTTAACCGTCACTATGGTCAATTTGCATACAAGAGACTGTAATTTGGAATCCACTGCACAGAAGAGATTTGAGGACATAGAAGGTGTTTAAGTCATCATGGATAATCTACTGATCTGGGGACAAGATGAAGAACAGCATGACATGAGGCTGGAAGAGGTATTACAGCATGAGAAACATAAAACTAAATCAAGCCAAATGACACTTCAAATAAAAGGAGGTAAAATACACGAGACACACTAACAGCATAAGGGCTGAAGCCAGACCCTGAAAAAGTGGCAGCAGTATGGAACATGAAGAAACCAAGCAACAAATCCTACCTCTGGAAGTTCATTCCTCTTCTATTAACTGTGACTGGCCCCATCAGAATCCTGCTGGAAAGACTTGAGAATGGAGATGGAACAAGCAACAGTACAAATGTTAAGGAACTACAGAAAATGGTCACAGATACTGCAAGGATGGCCAGAGGAATGGCATGATATGCCAGTTTTGGCAAGGCCATATTGGGACTACAAAGGTGTATGACAATGGAAAATGAAGTGATACTCAAAGGCAAGAGAACAGTGATTCCATATAGCCAAAGGAAACAAATGTTGAAAAATGATATGCCAGTCCCCAGGTCATAGAAAAGAAGAATAAACTAGCAAGAGTTTCTTGTCTTTTTTGCCTGGAATATCAGCACAAATCAATGACCTCATCTCGAGATGCCACACATGCAACACATACAGACGACAAAACAGCAAAGATCCAATGATAGGACACGATAAACCTGATTGACCATGGCAGATAGTCGGCACAGACTAATTTGAACTACTTGTTTCAGCAAGTAGTGGAGGAGGAGCAAGGAGGAATCAAGCACACTACTTCATCACCAAAATACCCCCAATCGAACGGAAAAGTTGAATTTGCCAAGTCAATCCTCAAAAAGATAAAAGCAGACAAGCAAGACCCCTATCTGGCACTTGGACTGCTGTAACACATGTCACACACCCATGGATGGCTTACCATTCCGTGCCCAAATGCTGAAGGGCAGCAGGACGGAAACAGGGATGCCAATGACACAAAAGCTGCTCCCACCAGAGTGTATAAAAGGTGTAAAAGAGCAACTACAAAGGAACCAAGACAAAGAAAAACAATACCACGACTCTACGACAGCAGAGCAGCACGTACAGCTTCAATCTTTTTACAGTCAGCATATGAGTGAAGGCTTGTCCCGTAGCTTCAAATAATATCGCCAAACGTATGCATGTAGATTGCAAAGAGCAGTGGGCCAAGGACCAACCCATGTGGGAGACCAACACTGATGTTGCAATGCTTCGATTTTTGGGTCTTCACAAATAAAAAATTGCATTATATTTGTGAGATAAGATCTAAACCAGAGAAGCACCGAGCCTTTGATGCTAACAAAGTGTGAGTAACACTGGAGCAGGGCCTGGGTGTTAGTGGAGCACACCGCCTGGCAAGACACCAGGTATTTAGTTTACAGAGGGCTAGCTACTCGGTGATCGACCTTGGAGGGCAGGGAGTGCTTCCTGGCTGTAGGCTAGAATACAAAATCTTTTTCAATTCTTTATCTCAAGGAGATCTCCATTATAGTTTGCATACCAATGTGGTTACAGGTGGGAGCAGCAGTCTGCAAATGTTCAAATGATGTGACTGATTGTGATTGTGATTATTATGATTGTTCTTTGATTGACTTTATTTAACCAGAGTTAGTCTCGTTAGTCATGTTTTTTCAATCAGCAACATGGTTTGCTAACCTTCAAATCCCTCCCACACATTCTCAAAAGCAACATGGGACGTTAGTATTTAGACCTCAAGCCAAATGTCTCCTTATCCTCTCCTGTTCTGGAACACCAGCTGGTCACCACCTCTTCACTCTGGTACTCAGTTCTTGCCTGTAGCCTGTATCATCGTTAAATATATCTGGCAAAAGTATGGCATATGTAGGAAAGGTAAGTTCAGAACTTTACATCTACAAATAATTGAGTTTGTGTTCGTCTTTTTGAAATGTTATTTAATGCAATACAATAGGATTTTCAACAGATGTATTTTCTGTACCACAGCTGTAGAAACACTGATAACCAATACATTTCATGTCTTGTTTTTAGAAATGGTTTTTATTATGTGTAATGTGAAACTCGTGAGATAGGGATGGTCTCACGAGGCTCCATCTCTTGTGTGTGTGAGAAATAGCTATTTCCTCTTAATATATTACGCCAATGCTGTCTTGAATGTGTCAGTATTATTGCTTACATATTATTAAACAAATAGTTTCCTAAATATTAAAGTTAAATCGTTTATTCCAGTGATATCAATTTGGGAGAAAATGCAGTTATAGCCCCAAGCTCCACCTTCACCACACCCAAAGTTCCCACTTCCAATTTATTTTAGAGTTATATAATAACAACCACACAACCTTTTTATGAATATGCAGGGTACAAATTAGCTATATCTCTGTACTTGTAGTGTAATTCATGATTATAGTAAGATTAAAATAAAAAGCTACGCCTGCAGCACTCAATAGTCTATTTATATTTTTTGTAAAACAGCCAACAACATGTTGAAATCTGTTCCTTCTCTCATTCTGTGTTCCATCGAGGGTCAATAAGTTTCTCTGTTTATGTTTTATGTAATGTTGAAGTTATGCAAACACCATGTGGAAATCATTTATAATGGCAAAGCTGGACCGCAAGTAGGCCATCAAATGTGTTTACATTGGAAGGGCATATATTTAATTTGGGCAGACATGGAGACGATAAACACAGTAGACAAAGTCCAGTGAGATTATTAACAGTTAACTATTAAATGGAATTAAAGTTCAGCAGGATTCTACAGCATTCGAAATAATGGAACCCGTCCAAATTCTCTTTCGAAATTATTTATATTGGCAAAGTCACTGCTGTTGTCTGAGCCTCTGCCTCGATACTGAATAACAGATGTACAGAATGTACAGAATGTACAGATCAGATTTATTATATGGCTAAGTATAGTATAATGTATAGTATAATGTGAAAAACAAAACCATTGCCAACTGATGTATGCATGCAACACATATATAATCAGAGATAACAACATTTAAGACACATTTCAATGTCAAAGTGTTTAATTTGTCATATGCACAGTATAACAACATTTAAAATTCCTTGTGACCTGGCAAGCAACACAAATGTGGAAGGCAATAGCAAGAAGATATCAAAATATTGAATCATTAATTCCCCAGTCCACAGTTCTGTAAATCATTTTCTACAGTTTGGTATTCATTTTGATATGCTCTAGGTTTTGATCTATTGTTTTATGAATATTTGTCTCTTCTAGGTCATTAAGTGTAAGGCTGCTGTGGCCTGGGAGGCAAACAAGCCTTTGGTGATCGAAGAGATAGAAGTTGATGTTCCCCATGCCAATGAAATACGCATCAAGGTGGGATTTACATACCTCACACACACACACACACACACACACACACACACACACACACACACACACACACACACACTCAATCATACACACACACACACACACACACACACATCACAAATTAGACAAAAACCAAACACGTTTCAGGATCTCAGACCAATCAAACCCAATCAAACCAACAATGCTTTCGGGAGCGTTTTTTGTTTTGTTTTGTCGGGTTGAGTAGGGCATAAAAGAGAAGTAGAGATGGCCCCACAATGAGGGCCAGTGAAAGGCCGGGCCATTTGCTGAGCTATCATTCATGAGCCGTGGGTCCCATGCCTGTACAAGCTTGCTCCCGGCTCCACACACACACTTGTTGCCATTGTGACCCGCTGGCAGAGAGAAGCCCCTGCAATGTCCCGCGGATCAATTCAGAGCCCTGACAACAGCGCTGCACACTGAACCGGGCTGCCGTTTGTTCAAGGCAACCTCCAGCCTACCGCCTCCGCCCC
>OOFG01059853.1:0-19865 GCA_900323295.1 Molva molva
CTTCAGGCACAAGGCACTTCAGGCATAAGGAAGATTATCAAATTTCGCGAGCATGTCTCAACAGAACAGCAGCTCTGGCATGTGTTAAACACAAGGCATATTCGAGTGTATCCCCACCTGAATCACCTCAATGGAAGTTGGCATCAGGCACATTATAGTTCACTTGGCGGTAGCTCTTGATTGCAATGTCACAGCTCCTGATGTGTGTGTGTGTGTGTGGATGACCTTGTATCTGAAGGAAGGTACTGAGGCCTCTGTTCTCACGATTTTTACTGACTCTCTCGTTCGTTTGTTCGCTCGTTCCAGAGGTGTTTGAGGAGCTGACGGCGGCCGTGCAGGAGAAGGACTCGCTGGCATCAGAGCTGCACGTGCGTCACGTGGCCATCGAGCAGCTCTTCAAGAACTGCGCCAAGCTGCCCTGGCTGCACATCAGCAGGGCCGCGGTCAAGGCCAGCAGCGGGAACACTCCCGTGGAGTGAAGCTCACACCGCCTTCTCTCCTTGTTCTCCCTCTCTCTCTCTTTCTTTCTTTCCTTCCATCTCTCTGTGAGAGGGGAAGCCTGGTGAGCTGGGGGGCCCCACCCCTCCATCATGCCACTTAACGGGCTGAAGCACGCCTCCTGTCGAACGCTGAATGACTTTGCTAGACAGCGACGCCGTGCCGCGTTGTGGTTCCCCCCAGCAACGGCAGTTGGCCACATTGAGGCAGCCATGGCGGGACCAGGTCGGAGAAAGGCAAGGCCATTGTTTTGGACCACCACATGGTTGTAGAGTTTTTGTAATGCCCTGTTGTCCTTCATAAGTGGTAGAACGAGATCTGTACATGTTGCTGTAAATAGTATCCTTGGTGGGTCGTCTGGCTACTAGATGAAGTGGTTATCTCAAAGGCAATGCTTTCCTTTTTGCAGACGGCGGTATTAATAGGGAACATCTGTTCATCCTGTCTCCATTTTTCAATTTAATTTGTTGCTGTTTTTGTGGGGGGTTTTAATTCTTTCTTTTGGGAATTGTTTTTCTTAAGATTTTATTTGATCTCACAGAACTTGGTCCGGAGATTAAATCTGTATATTTACAAATTGGTTTAAATTCCCCATTTTGTTGCTTTAGTGATTAGTTAGAGAATGAAGAAGTGCCTAAGAATATTTTAACCCTTTGGATTGACATGGTGATGTATTTTAATACGACTCTAAACTGCTGAGCAGTCACAGTTTGCTCGGTTTTTGTTATTTAATGGCTAGAACTGCTAAATTAGGTTTCGAGTTGCCTTCAAGATAGAATAGGAGGTTGAAGGGTGGTGGTTGTTGTAAGCCAAAAAAGCACAGGATCGATTTGGAAGATTTTCATTTTTAAAAAGCGTTTACACTTGATCTCCCTGAGTTCACATGCGACCTTGGTAAGCAGTTGTTTTCAAAAGGAGTCATGTTACAGTATTTGTAGGATGATTGGTAAAGCATCTGCAGCTTAAGATAGAAAGTGATGGCTTATTTTCATTTCAATTGCGTGGCGTATTCTTTTGAGATGCCTGTGGATATCTGTAACGCTGTACTGACAGAGGAAGGATTCTATCACTACGAGTGCTTTCCCTTCACAAAACCAAAGCCGTTGTTGATACATTTGTGTCTGGAAATATAAGCACCCGCCTTGCTTAAGCTTGATGAATCCAGTGTAAATGCAATACCAACCAGATTATGGAACTTTTTTTGTTTTTGTCATGTGCAACTGTAATTCATGCAATATTATCATAAGTCATTTTTATATAAGCGGTTTGTAAAATGTCTATCATTTGGTAATGGGTAATAATTGAGGGCTAAATTGAAGCTTAAGCAATGCTATTAAGTTAAGTAGAAGGTTTCCTGGCCTCGTTTGCCCAATTACAATAAAAATAGTTAGTAAAACTGTCAGGATGCAATTAACCTACGGTGTGCCGAGCATATGATCAGTTGGTGAAATTGTCCCAGTTGGATTGCTTAACATCCATCATCATTGGTCTCGTTTTGAAGGATATTTTGGGGAGGAAACAAAACGATTGTGCTTGGAACGTGTAGTACCCCTATGCAAGAAAGGAATAAACAAAAGCGGAAGCCTTATATAACTAAATGATATAAGAAAACAATATTGAATAAAAGACCATAATACATATTTGAGCTTTCCCCTAGGGAGAACAATGAACTACGTCTGAAAGAAATAGGTTAGGGAAACCCCAGGGTTGAATACCAATCGATGCTTTGCATAGTCTTTGTCACTGTATATATTAAGCTCTCTTTATAAGAGATATAATAAGTTTGACCCATTGTGGGTCTAAAGAGGTTCAATCTGGTTGTTTTGATCAATTTTAAGCTCTGTTTGGAGAGATGTTTATTCTGTGTTTGTGTTATCTATTTTTTTTTTTAGCTTTTGTCCTTTATGAAATTGTTGAATTCTTTAGGGTCTTTTATTTTAGTTTTGAATCTGAGTGCTGTTATGGTTTGTTTACAGTGGAAATATGGACATTTCAGATAGTGACCATCAGTTGCCTGTGGTGCATCCCTTTTATTGGCCGCAGTTCTTGTTTGCATATACTGGTTACACCTTTACTCCTTCTGAACTGATTATACAGCCTGTTATTTTTCTTATGTTTGTGATGTGTATGGTTTTACTTGTGCATTGAATTACAAATTGTATTTATTGTGTGTTTCATGGAGCTTGCAGCCTGCGTGACTTGTGCATACGATTATTTTTCTAAACCATTTAAATAAATAAATATTTTTTTTTAACATGGATTCAGATTTTTGTCTCTTTTCATCATTACTCTTTTAAATATGATAATGCAGAACTTTCCAAAAGGATATACTGTGTATGTGAAGTAAGAGAACAATATTTCATTCACCAAGGCCTCCACAAGTCACTTTTATAATCCATTATGCCATCTGTAAATCTAACTGAATATTCATATTCATGCACTCAAACCAACTGAATTGACTTAACTGAGAAATGCAGCATCCTAGAGTAAAGTAACATGTATGCGTTTTGCAGAACAACAATAAACAATAAAAACTAAATTAACCAGCTACACTTTAGGTGGTAGATGGAGCTGGAGTGCCCTCTTGTGGGGAAAGGTTAAAAAAACTACTGATAAATCCCTAGTTTTTCACGCCTGACGCGGGATCTGAAGAAAATACTGGAATATTCACGTCAACACAACAGCTTATTTTCTGGGCACATTCGCATTAGAATGTTTAATTTAAAACCGTAGTCTACTACTTAAAACATACACACTTAAACTACCAGAATGGACAAACTAATAAGGACATTTGATTACTATCATTACGACTTTACACTTATTGTATGTAATTACTGTTATTTCGCACACCAAGGTGTGTACACATGTCATGGACCTTTTACAGGCTCATGGTCGGTAATCAAACTGTTGGTTCTGATTTAATTAAATGTTATAATTAATGTAGCTACATCTCTCAAACCAAATCCAAAATAACCACCAGTTGTATACATAGACCTCCTCTATACACATAAGTCGTGGTCGTGTGAACACACCATGAATAAAATACAACAACCATATTTCGTGCAGATTAACTATGCAAATCTACTTCCGACAGAAATCGGTCCTCTAAACCAATGGAAATACACAGAACGTTTTATGGGCAGGAATGACAGCGTCGTGGGCGGAGTAACGTCTAACGTGAGGTCCTAGCAAGAGCTTCCAGGACCTCAACGTTTCCTATCGTGACGTCGTGCCCACATGCTGAATAACTCAGGGAAAAGTAAGTTTGTGTTCTTATTAATTCTTGAAGGTAATCATTTTTTATTAGCATTTCATTGTCAGAAATACTGCCTTAAAGCGACCAACAAATTACTTTGGTTGATAAATGTTCCTTATAGACTTTGCTTTGTCTTAACCCAATGACATAGCTAGGGCCTTAGAGCTATATCAACGCTTTTCTGTCCGTCAGACCATCATGCGATTTACTTGTCACATAGTTGCTGATGACATTGTGATATGTTGTAACGTTTATGGAAACCGAAAGCTATTAACAGCTCTTTGTGCAATGTTTAGCAAACTGGCAGAGTACAGTTACCTATTTGAAGTGCCACATGGATAAACGGAAGTAGTGCGTCACAGCCCGCCTTGCTGGATCACTTCTTGCCGCCACATTGGAATTCCGTTGGCGGATGATGTCATCCATTGATTTCCTTGCGCTTTATTCCTGACTCTAATGTTTTATATCTTTATATCGTTTTCGGGTAATCCTAAATAATAGATTGGCTGTCGCTTGCCTACATCTTTATTATTTACAGGGATTGCCAAGTTGTTAAATCGCTGATTTGAAACATGAAGAAAGAAATTGCTGCCGTCGTTTTTTTCTTGAAGAGGCTCATTAAAAAGGGGGAAAAGTTGGATTCTACTCAAATTGAGAAAGTGGTCGAGAGGCTGGCGGTTGGACTGCAGGAGAAATTCAGAGGGCACTGGTACCCAGAGAACCCCAGTAAGGGCCAAGCATTCAGGTAATATTATTTGTGGCTAAAATATAATGGCTGTTTATATTTTATAAACAGCCATTAACCCTAACCCTAACTGAGCATCTGGTGTGATGCTCAGCTCCAATTATGCTCAAAATACCACTGCAGTAATGTAGACTAAATAACAACTCCTTTTTTTTTTCTCTCTCTCTCTAGATGCATCAGAGTGAATCGGTTCCAGAGGAACGATCCAGTGTTATTGCGGGCCTGCCAGGAGAGTGCGGTTCAGTACTCTGACTTGGGCCTGCCCAGAGAGTTCACTTTGTGGGTGGATCCCGGAGAGGTGTGTTGTAGGTGAGTCTGGAGGGATTGGTGTATTATTTTTTATAACCTCTGCAATTGTTTCCTCTCAGTATTGCCAGTCTGGTCTGATGTTTCCAGCACCACTAATTGAAAGTTCTTGCTTTTCATCAAGCTACTGCACATGGCAGTAGCTTGTAGTATTTTGTAGAACCCTACTTGCCATATGTCTTTTCTCTTTTTAATCTGAATTGAAGCAGCTGCAATTAGCAGATACTGTATTTTTTAAATTGTTATTATTTTTCTTTTGTTTGAGGAACAACAAATTTGTTATGAAATTATTGTTTCTCAAAAATCATTTGACCATCCAACTAATCAATTATGATTTTTTTTTAAATTCTGCTGTAAAATACTGGATGTTGAAAAAACTACCGGTAAACATTGAACATTTTTTATGACCTCATTCCTTGTTGCCAAACAATTCCTATATTCTCTGTCTTTTAGTTTAGCATTATTGACACATTTGGCAACCGATATTGGTTGTTTAATGGTTTGCTTTCCTCCTTAGGTATGGTGAGCAGAACCCCTATTTCTCAGTGGCCAGTTTCTCTAATGGGGAGGAAGATGACAAGGAGGTCGCAAGGAAGGTGACCAGTGCTTTGGAGAGGGTGACATCAGACTACAACTCTGGCTCCTCCTCTGACGAAGACTGTACACTGTGGGAGACCCCAAGCTCCTCCCCCCTCACTGTACCCCTCGGCCGCACCACACGTCAGGTGAAAGCTATTGACACTTGTTTACGGGAACATTTTACGCTTTAGTCCTTTAGCAGGTGCTTTTATCCAGTTTGGCCTCCACAGTGTGGCTGAGAACCATCGAAGCATAAAATCAATATTGGACTACAAAATATCTGCTGCACAAGGTTTATTAAGGACACATTTTGTTTATAAGATTGTTGGTTGCACTTAAAGTACTATTTATTGTATTACCAAGTGATTAAACAAGGAAGTGCTAGTGCAAGTCAGTCGATTTACAACCTAATTGCAGCGTTGGAGCAAGGATTTGTTATTGAGGAATTGCCAAATTGTTGAAATAATGGCCATCAGAGACCATTTTCTTAAATTGTTACCTCTTCAAAATATTTAGTTAGGCTCTTACTCAGTATAAGCAGGAATGGTTTTGGCATCTTGCTCAAGGCTGTCTAAGGGTGGACTTCAGACCTAGGGGTTTGAACCCTGAACCCATCAGCTGGGAGTCAAACGCAATACACGATCCTGCCTCTGTTTTTGAGGAACCTAATGTTGCTATTTATTTTTCACAGGTGATGAACCCAAATGCTCCGACATGGAACCCCAAGAAAAAGATGGCGGTGGGTAAGGGTCACCCACCTACTCGGCCTCACTACGGTTTCCGACCCCATGGCAGACTCCATCACCCCTTAAGGCACAACATTTGGGTTCCAGAGGTCTACAGAGCAGGGCATGGATACTGGGGCGGCCACCACAACATGGCACACTCTTACAGCTAGTGACTGTAGTGATTTTTAGAATGAAGAATCATGATGGTCTTTTAGGGAGTAACATCAAACTAGATGACTGACCAAATTTCTTTTAATAAATTATTCTAGATAGAATTTTGATTTGTATGAACTATTTTCTGCACTTTGGACCATTTATAATAGTTAGAACTAGGGCCGGGCAATAATTCAACATTATTGTTTATCGTCTTTGTTTGGTATTGTATCGTCACAAGATTAAGATATCGACTCATCATGATACCCAGTTTTAGAGTCTAAATGAATTACGATGAGAAGATATGCCTTTAAAATGGTCAACTATGAGGTTTGAAATGTCAGAGAGAAAGGAAAACTAGTTTTACACTGATACCATACTTTATATTTCCATATACCTTTTTTGAATTCAAGTATATTGTGATTTTTTTATTGATATCGTGTTAAAATACCCATAATAATTGGGATAATAAATGTTTCCATATCGTAAGCCCTAGTTTGAATATTAAAATGAACATGTTAGGTGCATTGAAAGGCTAGTAGCATTTAAGTGGTGAGTCAATTTTCTTTATGGGTGAATTATGTACGTGCTTCCGTCCTTTTTGAGCCAGTGATTATTTATTCAGTGTAGGCTAATAAAATGTATAGACTTTTTAAAAGGATACTATATTTACTTGTTTCCATGCATCAAATAAAACATTTTTATAGTTCAATCTGTACTCCTAACTTTAATTCATTATGTGAGGAAACAAATATTTGGTATGAAGGACGTTGTGGCTTCCGTGGCAGTAACTTCTGCAGCCTACCTGTAGGCATTTGAGATGTTTGTCAGGCACAGATTGAAAACGGCAGTACAAGCACTATACCTAGAATTATGTTTTCCTCCCTTTTAAGTGTTCTTAGATACCCTTGCATTGTCATAAGAATTTCAGTGTACTACGGAAGGACCATGTTATACTGTGCATTTGATAATAAAACCGACTGAAGTGCCTAATAGACCATTTACAGCTAAATAATTGTGTAGTATGTGCAGCTCAGACGTTTCTCGGTCAGAACTAGCTAGTTAAGATAAAACATAAAAAGTTACATAAACAAATTGAGAAGTTATGTCAGCTCTGACCTATTAAATATTCATTTTTCTTTCTGTAGGATTGTGTAATGTTACAGCTTTAAAACAACTGTCAAATATTTTACCAAACTTTACTAAAACGAGTTGCGTTTACATGTTTCTCTGTCAGTCAAATGGTTGGCACACCCACTGGGCACGTTGTCTTCGTTCAAAACAACAGTAGGGGGCAGCCGTGGGTCTAATATGAAAACAACAGGTCACGTGACAGTCACGCACCCTCCTGTGTGCACCTGCCGAGAGCGGGGAGGGAGTGGAGTTTCGGATGATTTGGTGGTGTGAGCTGCTCTTTCAAATTCACCATAAGTCCGTCTGACCAAGTTTCGAGTAAGTCTGGGAATAGAACAAAAGTTATGGAGTTCGTCGTACCCCGATTCTGCTGTGTGATATTTGCTATAATGACAGGTAAGTGTTTCTCAACAATAAAAATTGAGCTACTTTTGTGACCCTGTATGTATTTACGCGAAACTCGTTGGGAAAACTGCAGTCTTCCATGGCTCGCGGACAACTACCAAGCCTCAGCTCCGTAGGGTCACGTGTTTACGGACGTAAATTGTTTTCGATACGGACGATGTGAGCGAAATCTGTTAAACATTACATTGTTTTATTACCACGCATCACTCCTCCACGGTGAGATAGGCTAACTCAGACATTTTAATTGTTTGGTTTCTGAACAATATGTTATGCCGTATTAGTTGGCTCAACGTTAGTGTAAATGTCGAGGATAACACAATTTGATAGTAAACGAACACGATTAGCGATGTGGGATCTCGGTCGACTAACTGTTACTCGTTGCCTTATTCCAAGGTCGACAGTTTTCTACAAAAGGAAATGCCTTTTAAATGTACTTTGCTAGGTGCCAGGACTATTCTTTAAAACGGACATAGGCTACCGCCTAGCTATCTGTCACAGCGGGTGTTCGTAAAGAGTACTATTCGGGTGGATTTACTTAGTATCGACACTATTGCTTCATCGTGTCTTTTGTAAAGTTAGTTTACATTTAGAATAAAATGGCCAATGTAAGTTACAGAAACTCAACGTGTTAATGGGTTTGCAGTTTTTTTTTGTTTGTTGCAACAATGGCTTGATCCGCTTTAAAACCTGTAGCTGAAGGACTTCAAAGACCTGCGTTTTTGTCTGCCATCTGCCAGCGCAGCTCCCCCTTCCGCAGAAGACCGTAGTCCGATGGTCCAAAGATGTACAAATATAAGTCGATCCAATTAGATTACATTTTGATTTATTTTGGTAGTTGTGTGTTTGGGTTGGCGGGATATCTCCTTATTGTAGACCCATTCGCATTGTAATATAATGGCCTATACGAAAAATATCCTCTATTGCAGTTAAAAGACAAGCTTAGTGATGGACACCAGCGGACATTACACAGTAATATTGATTAAAAGAAGTTTTTCATGAACTACCCATGGTACTGCTTTAAACGTATTAACGGGAAATTATATTTCCAATCACACATCTAATTATATATATGGGTGTGTTGTTCCTTTAGTGCCCTGGAATTTTGATTGAAACTACCAGGTCCCGCCTTACTTACCCAGCATTGTTATGAGAGGACGTGTTTTATTCTTCAGTATTTATTCAATATTTGCATAATGAGATGCTTGCTTTTGGCACCATTAACCAAACCCTCCCAGTTATGTAAACCCGAGAGAGTTAGGGTGGAGAGTGTGGTGTTTCCCACCTTTACAATGCAGTCTGGCATCAAGATGATGTTCCGTTGATACTTGCACCACAAAGGTTAATGAGACTTTGGTATTTGGTTTCATCTAGTTAACAATGCACAATAGTGCTAACTAGGCATACTCTCTATAATGATTTACATTTTTATTATGTATACATAATTATTTAGAGATGCTATGTTTTAGGATCCTTGGGGTTGGGCCATTGGAAAAAAACACCTTCCGCCAGACTACACACAATCCTGATCGTAGCCCTTGCTTTACAGTTGGTAGAATTTGACTTTTCTAGTTTTTATGCAATTATGTGTCACTTTAAAATCAGGTGGTTCTTTGAAATCCAGGAGGCTGGGCGTTTTAAGCATCTGTTGAATCCTCTGTGTGCATGTGCATATAGGACACTATCGAGTCTCCTAGACCCCCCTTTCAGTCCATTTTAAAGGACATTCCTGAGCTTTCCTGCCCATACTCCGCAGCCGGCACGTCTGTCCGTTTTGAACGGTGCCGAAACAGATGCCTGCTGAAACTCACCAGCCCCTCAGCTCGCGATGGGAGTGTTTGGAGTTGATGCCAGATTATTTTTCACCCGAGCCCGATCCTTGCTCCAGTTGGTCCGAGACTTCTCCCATATCTTCTCCTAACAACCTCTCAGTTCAGGCTGTTTGGGTCAGGAGTGGGAAATGAAGCAACTGGTTAAGGTTAAGGAAAGGCAATAGCAGGCAGAGGCTGCTGTTACCTGGTAATCCTACACTTCAAGAGCCCTGGCAGGGAGCTGGTTGCTAGGATACCTTTTGAAAACACAGTGCAAGGGTGGTTGTGTGTGTGTGGTTGTGTTGCTCAAATAAAGCTACCCTCCCCCACCTAAGAGTCTTCCTTGTGTTGTCTTCTCAGTAGAATTGCTCTTCATTGTGTTGTGGTACGAAACATGATCTATGGCTATGATCCGTGTATTTGAGTCGTAGCAGTTTTTAACGAGTTAGCCTTTCCATGGATGGTCAAATGCCCAGCTATACACAGTTCTTCTGCATTTTTGAGCAGACAGTATGTTTATGTATCAATCTTGAGAAGGGTTCCTTGCAGAGGGTGATTTAGGCAGTTTTTAACTTTCACAGTAATCGTCAGAGACATGAGCAGTACTACGTGTGCCATCATCAAGGCTCTAATCCAGCCCCGGCTCTTGGGCCACAATTTCACATTCAGTTTGGCATGACATGGTTGGTTTAGTGGTCCAGCGGGCCTCCTGTTGGCTTACCAACAACACTGACGGCAGCATCATCACCTCCCACCCGGCTGCACGGAGCCCCGGAGCCCCCCGTCCTTGAAAATAAAGCGAGAACATGTAGAATCAGATTACACTCTGGGGACGCCACTTTGTCCTCCACAATCTGACGATGGGGACGACCGTCCATGAATATTCAGAGGCCCCTCCTTCAATATTTTAGCATGCTGAAGATGTACAAGCCTACTCCTGTTTCCCCCCCGTAGCAGAGTGTGAAAGCAGTCTGCCGGGGCTTTTGCCTAAACTCATCAGCCGCGCTGCGAGCGGCTTTGTCCTTCTCATATCTCATTTAGAGAATGAGCAAATTGCAGGCAAGAGATCTAATTAAGGAATTTCATGGTGGTTTTAATGAGTGTGTGTCCAGTCTGTATTCCATGCTCATCTCTTATTCACAGATTGAGAGAGTGGTTACTGCCACGATGTGGGCCTGAAGCCAAAACACTGAATAAGAGATATTGGCAACTTGCTATCTGAACTCCAAACTCAAGAAAGCCAAGTGTACCACCCAACATGTGTATTTACATTTGGCATATTTCTAACTTGTTGGCTAAGGTGCAAACTGTATGCCTGTGTTTTAGGCTTCATGAAGTGTGAAGGATTGCAGTATTGTATAGTGAAACTAGACACATCGCCGCATGTGCATTTTCTAAAGAAAATGCGTGTGGTTGCGTGAGCAAACTCGTCGTGTGTGCAATATTCCGCGAGCATGCTGACATGATGCCAGCGAGGCTAATGAGCGAGCACGCCAAGTTTGAAGTCGCTGGGCTGCTTTGAAGCGGACTTGATTGATTGAACAATGTGGCTGATCGTTTTTGTTTGATTGCGAGTTATGGCGCCCCCTGTCGCCGAAGAGGTCCTTTGCTTTTCGGAGACCTGCTTACGCGCGGTTTCTATACGTGTACCAACTTTGACAACCCTGAGTTGTTCGCCTTTGGAATGGTTGAAGTCAGCGTTTTTTCCCCATTGTCTTCCATTATAGAAAATAGCTCGCTGAGCACCTGCAACAGTGGTAATTTGAAATTGACCCTGTGACGCCATTTTGTTAGCTATCAAAACGAAACTTTCCAAATTACATAAGAGGGTGGTCCTTGATGGGCACACCAAATTTTAGGCCTCTTGGGTTCTCTGAAGCGGACTTGGGAGTTGTTGAATAATGGCGGCTCATTTGCATAATCGTATTTTCGCATAAATTGGTCATAACTCGGCCATTCTTTATATAATCAAAACCACGATTTCACGATTTTCTCAAGGTTTTCCAAAACTTTCAAGGTGCAGCAAAATCTATTCCGACGGACCCAATATGGGTCCCAATTGCAAAAAGATTCAGCATGTCAAATAAGGCCCAGATACCAAGTTTCAGAATTTTTTATAAAACGGGGTGTGGCTCACACCCGTATAGGTTTGACCACTAGTTATAGAGCCCCCTGTGGTCATAGCGGGACAAAACCTTTTGGAGACCTCCGTACTTCCGGTCTAGATATACTTATTTAATTTGACAACTCTCAGGTGTTCAGGTTTGGAGTGGTTGATTTTAACGTTTTTGCCCCATTCACTTTCCATATAAAATATTATTATTTTAAATATTAATATAAAAAAAAGTATGCAATGTTTGGTCTCTAAAAGTAGACGCGCACTGCATTGATATATATCCGACTTTTTGGTCAGGGTTTGGTGTAAATACCTCCAAAACTGTAGGAGTAGATAATTACCAAAAATCGGCATAAGAAAAATAAGACCCATGATAACAATAGCGGGGCTTGCTTTGCAACCACACTAATTAATAAATGATGTGATGATGCAGCTGAATGCAGACTGCTTGTCTTCATTCAAAAATTCAGCTGAAAGAAGTCAAATGTATATGCTTTTTATTTCTATGGATCGGCAATGACTGAGCGGTGGCAATCCTAGTCTCCGTGTTGATTTACCATTTATTAGCCCTCCATTTTTAGCAATTTAAAATTTTGTTTTGAGTCTTTCCTAATCTCTTACTCTTTATTGCTCTCCCTCTCGCTCTCGTTCTCTCTCATATGTACCCATCAGTTAAAACAAGGTCACCATGGCGTTGATTCTCAGCCATCGGTCATCATCAAGGCACCGCTCTGTTAGGACGATAAACATCCCTATCCCATTCATCACTTAGCCTCTCGCTGTGCTCGGCTCAGTCCCTTAACACCCTCTTCTCCTAATGAGGCATCATGGGCCCAGTGACAAATATACACCTTTCTTTCAATCTGATGGCTTTAGAGGTTTCTACATACACCATAACCGACAATTCATAACCATTCTTACCTTAACTGAATGAGAAGGCATGTCTGGCAAATTCTTTCAGCTCCAAAACGTTTCGTCAATCAAGTATGGATTTGTAACATATGGAGTTGATTAGTTAATATTTTATATGCTTAACATGTTGTCCTAATGCAGTACTACACCCCTTTTTTTCAAGTTTTTTTAATGGAACAATGAAATGGCAAATGACAAATGGCAGTCTGTGACTAGTTCTTCTCCTTGGTTAAATTACTTTCCTTTTTTTTGTCCTTCATGACTATGTATTCTGGTTCTTTCTGCATATTATTCTCACGGCATGTGAGCTAGCCATCCCTGTGCGAGGGTACTCGATGTGGCAGGCAGGTCCCCAGGGTGCTGCCTCTGCAGGTGTTGGTTCGAGCCCGCTGCTCCCCACCAGCTAGGTGGGTGTCAGCTCAGCTTAATGCAACACTAGACCGCTCTGCGAGACGTGTCTATGGACCAATGTGTGAGGGATTAGGTTCTCAAGAATGCTACGCCGGGGGGAGTAATTGTCTCACTTTATCTATTGAACAGAGTCAGAGTCTCTGCTACTCAGAAAGAGAATGTTTTGTTCCCAGTTGAGGCTGTTACACTTATCTCGGAGATAAGTTTTATTTATTGTAATGTGGCATGTAGCGTTATTAACGGCTGACATCCAGCCATTGTCTTGGCTTGGCTCCGTAAGAATACGATTTTAATTTGTCTCCTCCTGTGATACGCCCACCACCACTACTGCTACCACTACTCTCTTTTCCCCTGAACAGTAGGGCTAATTAGACTTCTAATCTTGAAAATAGCCAGTATTTTTTTCTGAAGGTGGTGTGGAATTTTGGAGGCTGAGGAGGGGGAAGTTGTAGCAACTGTTGGAGGAGCAATTTTTAAAGCCATCAGCTCATTGTAAAACATTACGCATCATCCAGTACTGTTGGCGGAATGGTGTCAATTATGCATAGAGCAAAATCATATTTTTCAATCAATCTTTTTAAATGTTTTATCATTTCATTGTGGTGTTTCTCCTGAAGTCAATATTTGTCTAATGACTTATCCTACAAAACAATTTCTTACTATTGTGAATACAAATTTGAGTATTGATATATATCCATGCCATGTTAACCAAGACAGGTAACCAAATAGGAAGTAATAAACAGCAGCTGGGTTTGGCATAGGACAAACATACAACTCTGGAGGTGGCCATTAACACAGCTTGTCTCTTATCGGTCCCACGTTTGTAATGGTTTCTCCCATTGCCCTGCCCTTACAGACAGGTGTCATATAAACCCTGTGTTATGTCCGGCCACCTTCCATCACGGTCCTTAACCTTCACTAGATGGGCAATCCCCCCACCACCTGGTTTATTGCACAGGGATATTGCAGGATCTTTCTCTGTGCTATGATGACCAGGACATCTGCTAGAGTCTCGTCTGCAAAAGGCATAGAAAGGTCAACAAGCCACCACTGACACTAGTATAATTACCATGGTACATCTCCCCTGAACTTGTGGAAACCTGCAGTCCTCCCTGTCATACTTCTGCAGAAATTGGATTGGACTGAAAATAGCCCTGAGACTGGCTGTTTTATGGTGGTCAGCAGGCCCATTACTGCACCACCGTAATCACATGGACTCCCATTTTAATAAGCATGCAAAGCATACAAGGGCCCTGGCTGCAGCAGCTCTGGCTGTGTATGTAGACTCCCGAGGAAACAGCTGTTAAGTGTCTTAATGGAGACCATGTATAATTCATGGCCGCACGCAGAGCTGCAAAGCTGGCTGGCTCACTCCAAGTGGACGATAATTGCATAGGGAGGTCCCCATTCCCCTCTAGACTAGCACAAATGGCTTCACCATCGTTTTGCAAGGTTTGGCACAACATCAACTATACATTTATTCCCTGTGAGACCCAGCAACTTGTGAGAAGAGGTTGTACCCTCACGCTTGAGCTGGGCATGCAGTGCACAGCCCATTAAAGCAGTGCAACTGTTAAGAGTTGTAGTTTTTAATCACCTGTGGGAGCACCCATTCACACTTTTCAGACCCTATAAACACTCGTTTATAGGGTATGTTATACGTTATGTCTCTGAGGCAGCATGGCAACCCCCAAATACCTTTTCAAAATGCATGAATACCATTGTTTGATTTGACAGGAGGTAAGAGGTGCTCCATAATCCTTTGGCAGTGAGGTCAGAAGATATCTGATACACCTGACCCATATAAGTCAACTGATTTTAAAACAAACCTATTTCTAATGTTTAGATGGAAGGGAGATGAGGCAAAATATCTGGAAGTCTGCCTCCAACAGACTTCCAAATATCTGTTGTAAGTGGTATCTATTTTTTGTGGTTTTGGGAATGTTTATGGATTCTTGCAAAACAAAGAGTATTGTATATCAGTTATAGGATGTGATTTTATTGATAACATTATTGAAATCCCTATAAATTAGCATGACCACTGATATGTCCAGATAATAAGCTACGAGCTAGTTGAAATGTTACACATTTAGTGTGTTCGCTGAAATGGTAAAGTAACAGGCTGCAGCATCCATCCAATAGCATGATTTGTGAACCAAATAATTTTCAAGAGCCAAATATACATTGCCAAATTGAAGATGGGACTTAAAAGAGTTATGCTAGTTGTTGGGATCTTGGAAACCTTTTGAACATAATCCTCTTATTCTCTACATATGGTGTATAGCATATAAACCTATACGATGTCTATGAGTGTAGCAACTTTACATAATTCATATTTAAACTGAATTAATGTTGAGATATTATGTACAGTTGAGGTAGTTAGTTTTTTCCAACATCACAAACTGAGACCAGATCTCAGTTTTTCTTTTTCAGCAGGGGCTTATTCCGTCTTCTATGTATATGTCAGATTTGCTTAGCTGTGGTAAAGTACAGAACGGCATAGCTACTGCACATCGTTTCAGATGCAATTAATGCTCTGAAGTCAAATATAGCATGGTAGTAATCTGCATTGATGCACATTACGCTCAATATTGTTCAAGGAGGTCAGTGTCCGGTTGGTCTCAGGGGCTTAAGTGATCAAAGTTTTTCTTCTACATGCTGGCCAGACAGAATCCACCAACCTTTGAACATCAGACCAGCGTTGAAAATCACGGTTTGCAGTGTTTGCATCCAGTAGCAAGAGACTCCTTGTATTTGTGCAGTGCGGCTGTCAGGGCTTACAACATTTATCTCTGCCGCCCAGACACTCGTATAGTCTATATCAGCCTGACAAGTGTCATCTCTCCCCCAGCGACAAAAATATAAATGAAAAAGAAATGTTAGAGAAGTCTGAAGCATTTTGGAGGTTGGGGGTGGGGTGGTGTACTGCCGCAGTAGTATCCCCGTTGTTGATGATTGTTAAAATTATGCAATGGAGACATGTGTTGTCTTGTGTGTAAATGTTTTACAGTGGTTTCATGCCACTTATTCATTTGTATGTTGGCCTGTGTGGCCATCACAAGCCTTCTTTGTGTCGCGAATGGTAGCATGAGCCGGAGGCTAGTCCTCGCCCGCTGGTAGTCATTGAGGGCTAACGGTAACTGACATTGGCCACAGCTAACTTCCCGCTGGGCACAACATTGAGGTATATTTACCACACCTGCCGTCTGTGAAGCACTTAAGATCAAACAGACCGTCTTAAACAGAGGCCTGATATTACTTCCTGTTGAGAAAGCAGGAGAGGAAGAGAAAATAAATAAAGGAGTCCAAGGCTGATCCCACGTGTTATCTTTTAACAGCTAGCTTATCTTGATGTCCTGTTGTAACACGGCCCTTCCACAGAGGACAGGAAGGTTTGTCTATGTTGTTCCACATTTCATAAAGGCTGCATTCTGCCCAGTGGCCGGATCCACAGCCAGGATGCAAGGGCATAGGGATGGCACAGATGCATTAAAAAGGGATATTGATCTTCTGTGGTTATTACAAAGTACTTCATCAATACATCATTTTTTGTTCTTTGCTCACTGTCCCCATGGCACTTTAATCAGAAAATTCAATATTTGTTGAGTGAAATTGTGTTGCGTCTGCCTGGGTCAGTGTCTCTATAAGGGCGACACATTTAAAATTACAGACAATGCCATTGTGCATCTCTACTACTAGATCTACTTCTACTATTAGTGTCAATAGTACCAGCATCATGCAATGGTCTGGGAAGAAAGGAGTAGAACTAAATTTAGACCAGAACCTTGGAGGCAAAAATGACTACTATTACTACTACAACAACAACATGAGCAAGACCAGCTCATTGAGTGCCTCTAAGCCAATCCTACTGACAGGTTCTGCACTACACAGAAAATGGGTAACTGTGTAAAAAAATGCACATTAATATCTTAATGTGCAGCAAATGCACTTGTGATTTGACACAATGTGGGGAATTCAGCTGCGACCCAAATAATTTGATCAATTGACAGCCGTTTTGTGTTAACACCAAGGGAATGACAGATTGCAGAGAAATATGTCAGCCCGACTGCAATGCCAGCTTTCACTTTGTTTGTAGTTTATGTGGTCTTATGTATGACAATGATTTATTTAATGTTTGATAGTGGTTAGAGTTCAGTCATCCATGGTAGAATTTCCAGGGATCCTGGAGTCTAAGGATATTCCAGGTAAAATAATTTCAACTGCTTTGATTCAGCCCATTTTTGGAGAGCTCACTTTCCTTCAGGCAGCAGGGAGTAACTGTGGAATGCATCGGGAGGCATTTTGTGCCGAGCACAAGATGGTCTTTACATAGCCCTACATGTCTAAAGGCTGCCCTCGCACCTCAATCCTTTTAGTGTTCTGGCCGTCCGCCACAGGCATTCTTACTTCATTGTTATCAACATTTGGTTTATTTTAGTTGTCCATGTGTGGCAAATTCGACCTCCCTGGCACCTTGGTTTTAAGTAGAACTTCTTTGTGTCTAGTACGTGTGTACGTACAATTCCAAATATGGGTGTTCCATCAAGTGAAACTCAGCCTAAATGTTATGAGGAAATGTTTTTCGGTATCCGTGAGTGAGAGACAAATCTGTCCCTGTTTATTCACATATCCTGGTTGGGCCTAATTCTATGTTGGTGAGTTAAAATTCTGTTAAATATTAGATACATTTCGGAAAAGATTAAGCCAAGCAAATAGCTTTGAGGTCAAATCCTTTTAGGTGTACGTTTATATCTCCCGCTATCTTTTAATAATCTTCTCTTGAATAGGTAGGCTTGTTTAAATGTTTTTCAAGTGGGGATGTTCTCGCTCTGTTGGTCTAAGTCAGCTTACATACATAAATGATTTAAGAACATTTGTGAGAAGCTCTTTTTCATATTATACTTTAATATGATCTCTACAATGTTCTCTTCTGTGTGTGTTCATGTTCCCCTATTTGAATGTTATTTTTTCATCAATCTACTGTGTGTGTGTGTTGGTCTATTTGCAGTTTGAATGAAGTGGCAGCTCTCTGCAGCAGTCAGCTTGTCTGTGTTTGATCAGCGGAGCTGGCCCCCCAGATCAAAGCTGGCATTGTGCTCCTGGGGGCCCGGGCAAAGGCCAGACTCTGACAGAGTAGTGTACGACCCAAGTAGATTACTGTGCAGCCATGCTGGTTAAAATTTACTGGGTAGATGCTTTCACTCTGGGGGTCTAACCGGGTGATAAACGGGGGGTCTGTCCGAAAGGATATCAGAGACTTTATTTGCTTTGGGAGAGGGGGGATTGAATAGAGTATGACAGGTTTCCTCCTGATGCAGCAACTCGCCTTTGTCAAGGCTGGCAAAACAGACCTATGACTACACCCCTGTGAGACATGTGGCTTTCATTTCTTGCTTCACAGTGAACACTTTGAAAGCGCTGTGCAGAAATACCCATCTGCCTTCCCTTAAAGTGTCTCCTCGCGCTTTAGCTTCCAACAAGAAAAGAATCTGCTGGCAAATACAAACTTGCAAATGCACCTTGCAGTGTTGATTAATTAATACATTTTTTTACTGAAATTGCATTATAAGATGAAGCTTGTTTTAAGAGGGGCTGTTAAAAGTCGTCTGTAACACCGTGTGATAGAGGGATCAGCCAAGTCGTCTGTCGATTGCCGCCATGCTGTGTAGTGGGATTAGGAGGGGTTCCCTGGGAAAATGTGAGGGTATACAATGTCGTAAAGCAGCATCACCCCCGACCCCATCAGTCCCAACCCCCCTACTCCCCCCACTTAACAGTCACTTCACCGTGCCCAACTCTAATGTAGTGTTCCTCTAAGGATTTTCTTTAGGCCAGGTGGCTGCTTCCAAAAAGCATTCAGAGCCGTCATGGCTCTGAGACTCTTCTCAAAACATTCAATCAAAGCCACTTTACAATCAAAAAACAATTGTCAATTACCAAAAAAGTAAGGTCAATTTGCACGGCACAAAATGTGCCGTTCTAAGTAAAGTTAATTTTTATATCTACTGGAACACCAGGCTGTTTACTCCATCTTCGTCATTAACTAGGCTATCCGCTGTGATGGAATGTCTCTTTACCAAGCAGTAGTCAATCATTAATGAAAGCCAGCTGAACTGAAACTCTTGTCTTCTGTTTGTTTAGTTTCGGGTTTAAGAGCCAACCTAATCACACTGGCTTCAATTGGTCTCACACCGTGGGTCAATGTTGAGATGCATATGGTGGATGCAACGTCTTCTATTTATAATTCTTCGCAAATCCAGCTTAGTGCTTAATGAACATTTATGGGATTGTTTGTGGGGAAACTACAAGCTCCTCTCCGCGCACGCACGCACGCACGCACACACACACATAACCCCCCCTGTGGAAGCGTGGATGACATGCTTTTGTAATTAAACTACCAGCTTCGCTCTCTGAAATGAAAACACGTTGGCAAGGCGCTCTTCCATCCGCACAACATCTACAAAGATGCATTTGGCAAGGCGAGGCAACACATCTCAGGGGACACCTCCTATGCAACACCTCCATATTCTCCCCTTTGTCTCTTTGTCTTTTATACTCTTTAATTTCCTCCTGGCACAGCTACACTGGCTCTTTGTTCCTGCTGTTGTGTGTTTGTTTTTTTTCATTGTTTTCCTTCTTCTTCCTGTTTGTTATGGGGGTGCTATCAGCAGGCTGTTTATAAGGTGCTATCAGCTGTCTATCTGCGTTGCTGCCTGAGATGGCCTCCCGCCTATCAGCTCCATGACGGGAACAGGCCCTGCATTGTCGCCAGCACACTGTGTATCCCTGGGCTCCCATGAGTCTTGACGCACAG
>OOFG01059855.1:0-23547 GCA_900323295.1 Molva molva
AGAGTTACAGTGTATACCTATAGAGTTATTAAACATGTATTGTTTCATCACCTGTTCGTCAACATAAAAGGAATAAATGTCATGATACAAATGTGTAAGTAGTATTTTGCTGAAGATATTTCCTCAAATGTATTAAATATGTCAGTCGTGAATTTAAACCGTTAGGACTTTATATCACAATAGTGGAGTTTGGTTGATATTGGTCTAGTATAAAGCAATGACATTCTCCACATCTTTGCACTTTCAGTTGGAGATGTAATGGGCCTTGATGATTATCAAAAGGACCCAGTTTCTGAACCAGTCCCTTTGTCCATAAGCACAAAACCACCTGGGAATCCCACCATGGTATTCTTCACCATGGACTACGGTGAGTAAATTGACCTGATGTGGATTTAAAAGCGTGCACAACTAAGGTAAAGTGATATTAGACTTAATGTGGTCTTCAATAAGTACGCATTTGAGTCATTATCAGAAATGACAATGTTAAAATAGAGTGAAGCAAAATTGTATTAAATATTATTTGTGGTTAAATTGTTTAATATAAAAAGTTAGTCTATTAAAGAAAACAACTAATTATCATTAATACATCTTTGAACTTTAGATTCAGAGGACTTTATGAATCCCATTGGATCGCATAATGGGGAAATAGACAATTTTAGCTGTTAATCTGAGTTTATCTGGTCTGTCCAGCCCCAACGGTTAGGAGGTGTCAAGTAAAATAAATGGCATTTATGTTCTTTGGTTGGTGCATTGTGAGAGGCAGCCTACATGTGTGGCTTTAGAGTCTCAAAGAGGTTTAATATATCAAAAGGATTTGCCTTTGGCGGTGGGCTTTGTACACGTGTTGAAATAATCCTATTGTTTGTTAATCAATGTTTGTGTTTACTGTAGGACTGAGCTGGAAGATAACTATGTTGGTCCTCAGCTCTTTGGCTTTAGTGCTGGGGACTGTGATTCTTATCCTCAATGTTTACTCCAACAGGTAAGACCCACTCCGGATAGCTCTTTCCCAAGATGTATTTATAGGCCTTCATGCATTGGGACATGTTCCGACACAAACGTTTGTACATTTTACATTTTCGTGTTCAAAGCAAGGCTAAGGACTCGTATCCTATTGACTTGGCAAGCACACGCTTGCGGTGTATACACTCATGGCTCATGACAAACCCTGAATCGGTGCTTTTAAAAATCAATGTTTTCCAATCAGAAGAATGTACATATAATTGGTCACCATGTGAAGAGCTATTTTTTTGTATTCTTCTCGTTGGCGTTCCAGGAGGAAGAAGGTGGTGTGTGTGCTGAGGTCCTACTCTCCGAGGGAAGAGGTGAGCGTTCCTGGGTCTCCGCTGCGGAGTGAAAGGGCCCCACTCACCAGCCACGCCATGTGCCTCCCACACTCCTCTCCCTCTCTACGAGGAGAGATCCTGATCGAGTGGAAAGATGGCACTGTTACTCCTCTTTACGAAGGCTGAAAGGCTTCTGTAAGCTCTGCAGGGCATCTGAGACTAAGGTAAATGTGAACCTTAGTGTGTGTTATGCTCACGCACATGTGTGTGTGTATGTGTGCGTGAGATACATGAAAGGGTAGTGATAAACTGCCTGCTGCCTGACAAGAGTTATGCTCAGCAGATGTAGTGTGCAGGTTTTCATTCCAACATCAACACTTGCACACAAGGAGAAGATTTAAGATTTAATTGCTTTTTTTTTTTACAGCATTAACCGACTGGATGTAATGGAATTAAAATTTCCTTGCAATCTCTTGAAGTAGTAAGTTTGAAGAAACTGTGAATAACCACTAGTTTATATGTGAGTATTTTTTCATGTATTCCACATTCCAATAAACACTAGATGTATAGATATTTAAGTAATCTGTAACAGATTTTATAACAGCTTTATTTTTGGGTGATTGAAGAGTGTGTTTAAACTTGTTTTATTGACTAATGCACTTGTGTGTTACTGACTGTATGAACTGTTACTTGCTGCACTTTAGTATATTGATTTGTTATGTCATGTCTTACATAATTGCTAAACATGTATGCCAGATGTTTAATGGCATATTAAAATATACTTAAAAAAATAAACTTTAACTTGTTGCTTGTGTCTTTTTGAAGCATTGCTCATGTTCAACTTTTTTTTCAATGCACATTTGTCCTACAAAAAAGGAATGGAGAAGGTTATCAAGGAAGGGGTGATTTGTGGCAACACTAGTGCAACTTGTTGTTGTTGTTGTAGGAGTTAACTATAGCCTGATGAGGATTTTGAGACACCTGGCATTCCCCAGTGGCACGGAAATTTCCCAGCAGGAGAGATGAAGCGATGAAGGTGTTTTTATTTTTGGGTGCAGCCGGGATGTTGCAGTGCAAGCTAATTTGCCAGCGGCCTTTGCTTTGATTTAAAAAATAATAATAAGCAGATCCCATGTTTGAAGGAACATGGACCACATTTACACAGTCAAATATACACAATTGTTCCATTTAGAAGACAAATCTTTCCTTGGTTGATTCTTAATTTCTTAAATCCCACTCGGCGATGAATAAAGCATCCATCCATCCATCTTCAAAATGATTTGCTCCCATTTTGCTTGTCTAACCTCCAGATATTGTCAACAGGGAGGGTTCAAGGAGGTTATTATGGCACTGCCAAACCTCATACTTGTGTCTCACGCACATAGCAAACATTTTGATGCTCGTCGTTTGCAATGTGTTGCTAAAGTTACTTAATGCCTGTTTTTTAATTTCAGGGTGTAGAGGAGAAGGTGTGTATATCTCTGTAGAAGAATTGCCTTCAGGGCAGGCACATGGGCATGGGAATGACACAGCTGAAATGTGTGTATGTTATGAGTCACTGACCTGCAATACATTCAATGCCTGCCATAGCACATATCCGGTTGCACATTGAATTTCAACAATGCATATTTCAGACTAATATTTATGTGCAAACCCAAGTTATTTTTATCATTGTGCTTTCAGTTGCATTGTCACTATTTGCAGTAGTAACTAGTATGAAGTCTTGGTGCATATTGACATTTCAATGCTCAAAACTGATACAGTAATGGCTTAATGGCTTGCTGAGAATATATTTAAGCATGCCCCTACCTGAAAATATTTGGGGCAGATGCAATTGCATTACCTGATTCTGAATGACTCTACTTTTCATGTCCGATTAATGTGTTTATCTTCTGATACAGGAAAGACAAGAACATCAATGTGTTGATTGGGTGTTGATCTGTAAGGATCGGGGGCCTCTGTTCCATGTCAGCATGTTGTTTATGTCTAGCTGAATGACTGCTGTAGACAGGAAATGAACTTGTGGAATGTGTAAAATAATGGGTTGCTAAGCACGACAGACATTGTAATTACCCCACATTGAGCCACATAATGTTAACAGGCCCACATGTTTAACGGCACTAAAAGTTGAGTGCAGGCCCAGTAGTACTACCAGCAACTGTACACTAACCTCCCCCCCCCCTCCATTTCTACATTAACATTCAACTGATTGCCATGTACACATGCATTTCATATATATCTCTCAAAACAAATCTTGTTACATACTAGCGAAAGCAGAGAACAGTGTGCAATGGGTCAGCTCTTAGTGTCAATAATGCTCTGATTTGAACATACATTTGAAGACCACAAAGAGAGTTGCTAAGGTTTTCCGTTGGTACATATGGTCTGCACATGTTACTCTTAACTACCCTTAGGTGTTTCCTACGCAGCACGCCAGGACAGTCTAGGACTGAGACATACACAACATACAGTTGTCTGGGGGGGTTAGGGGTGTTGCCTGAACCAACCAACCACATTTCTACCCCGTCTGACTTTTGACCTGGACTTCAATCAGAATTTTGCCTATATATACACTCCTTAAGCTTAACTTTTTCACTTGATTGCTCGACCATAATGGCAGGATCATCACACTTTCCCAACTGATGTTTTTACAACTGGTTTGTCCACTCTGTGAAGAGGATACGACATGTGGGGCTCCTTTCGTGAATTAAGTTCACATGAGCCTCCTCAAAATGGTGCCATTGTTTCGTGCCCTGCTGAACCCTACGTCCAATGGTACTGGGGAAGCATGTTGTCATTCGGACACACAGGACTAGTAGTGGTTTCCACATTAACCACCAGGGTGCAGTGAGGTCATCTCTCCATTGTAAGGCAAAACAAAACTTATTCAAAGGGGCAGCCGGTCCTCAGTCCAGGGGCAGCCCAAGACCTAAATTACTACCTTGGTTCTTGTGTTTCTCACCCTCCACCACAAGACTTCCAAAGCAGCCAATGTGTGCTTTGTCCAGCTTTAGCCCTTAGGAGCTATGTGGCCTGCTCCCACACACCGAGGTAAACAGATCGGTCTGTTTGTTTGCTATGGTGATTCAGTGTGACTAAAGCCTGTGGCTGTCTTAATAGTGCCAGGCCCATTAGGTAATTGTCCTGATATCTAAAGCCTACAGCAGCTCAAATAGGTCAAATCCCACTGGTGTGGTGTTTTATCATGTTTTAATGTGCATAATCGGTGGCTTACTATGTCCTTGGGTGGACTTTTGGATCTGGGTTTGATGATTTTTCCTTTAGCTCTTGCAGGGATTTTCCCCATTGCATAAGGTATTCAATACAATGTTTACATGTATAATGTACTGTTACATGCATGAGTTTGTTATCCCCACTTCATCCCTGTCCTGACAGGCAGTTGACCCATACAGTGGCATGTTGACTGAAATATGACATTGGTTACACAAGTTCTATGCATGGAAGATGTCACATGGCGTGGCCACTCTGGGAATTCCATGGTCTCCAGACAACAAGAGAATTTGCACGCAGACACACCGCACCTTATTTATAGCTGGTGACGATGTGAAATGACTAACTTCTATTTGTCCGCTATTTAATGACCCATAACTGTAGTCACTGTAAATCCCTTTGGATAAATGGGTCTCCTAAATTACCTAATAGTTGTTATGGCATATTGGTATTATTACCCTCATTCGTAGAACATTTGGTGGTCCTTAGGTAGCTACCTAGTGATATGGTATGATCTGAATAGTAGAAGATCACATAATAGTGACTATATTACTATTGTTAAGATATGATGTGGAGCATTGAACACAGCTTTGTTCGTTCAATTTCTGGAATAGGAAAGGGACGGTTTGGCATCAAACTGTCGCGTGCAGCAGCATGTAAAAATTTAATAATGAAAAGATGCACAAATCTCTGTAGTTCATGTAAGGACAAGTCCAGTGAAACCAGTGAAAGGAATAATAACCGTTGGTCCCTCCCAGGCTTAAGTTTGAATCACAAAATATATATTCAGGATTCATTTTGTTGTTGTGCAGTTTAGAAGTGCATAATCTCTCTTCCTTGTCATTTATATCTGCTTGATTAATGGACAAGACTTTAAATCACTGCTTGTGATACACCCCTTACAGGGTTGGTTCAGGAATCTGGCTTTATTGCCTTTTGTGATCCATCCCAGGGTTAGAGCAGTGAGACCACTTTTTTGTAAATTCCCAGGTGCCTTAGCTCCACTACTCAACTTAATGCACCCTCTAGATAATACAAACAACATAATGCATACATTCATCTATTTACGAGTGTACATCTGGAATAAGCTACGTAGAAAAAGGGAATTCCAAAAACAAGTATTTAACAAGCAGTTACTCCATACTATTTTGTGTTATTGTCGAGACTACCTGTATCGCACAGCCCATCGGAAGAAGAAACGATGTCTCGGTTTTTCAACCACACACATTCCTTTGTGACAAAAAAGCTCAATATCAGTGTAACAGTGGTGGTAGCTCCTGGCTAGGACCTGGAACAGCCCTCGGTAGGGCCACCCTCCACCATGACATTTCCCCCCCACCCCATCTCCTGCCTCAGATCATGGGGCCTTGGGCTGCTGTGCTGTCCGGCAGAGGTGCAGTTGGGCATGGGCTGCTGTGGGCTGGATCCAGGGGCTGCTCTTGGCGGTTGTTGCGCTACCTCCCCTGTCCTCCACTGGATTCCACCGCGACTGTCACTGTCATCAGAAAAGGCTGGTGCTGGGAGTTGGCTGTGTTGATGCTGCTGGGCTCCAGTGTGTTCCCAGGGAGCCCTTTTGTCGCCCTTCCATGTCAGAGAGGCCCCACATTGGGCACAAGTGTAGCAGGACATCCACCGCACCACTCCACCTAGGTGGCTTCAATTGGCTCCTCCCACACCAGTACAGGTAGATGTTGTAGAAAACAGGTTTACTGCATAGATTGAAGGTTGGTTGTATGCAGAGCAGGTCGTGAATACTGACATGTCAGAGCTCTCTCTGAGTGTGTGTGGTGATGGCTGGTTTATCCTGTGTGCATTGATTGCCTAATGCACCACAGGTGTGCAGCTTCACCCAGCCCCAGAGACTAATCAGTCTGACTCGGGCCAGGTGAGGCTGCTTAAACCAGCTATCAACCACACACACTCCACAGGTGGTATACATCCTGGGCCTTCCTTCTTTTCATGAAGCTCCTCGAACCCAAGTGGGTGGTAGACTTTATGGTGGACTAGTTGATGTTTGTCAGGAGTTGGGCCGTACAGACCTCTGTCGTCGTTGACAAAGTTTAGGCAAATGTCTTAGCAGGTTATTGACATCTGGGTGATCATTGTTTCGATACTGCATAGAGGGGTGTAGGTTTTAGGACACACTTCTTAGGACTCGACCAATGAAAGGGTCTTTCTCTTGAGATACAAAAATCAGCTTGAGGGACAGTGGAGGGCCAAGGGCATCAGAGGGAGCACACTGGACCATGTTCATTGCTTGTATGCTCAAACTCTCCCACGGTGAATTTCTCTCTCCTTATAGAAATCCCTTTGACTATTGTACAGATGACATCGGAACACACCTCCTCAGTGTACTGTTTCATGTAGTTAAAATTCAAGGAGCATTCGATACAGACCAGTAACAACATTGAACTTCCCTGGTCGGTATTTGAGGCTGAAGTTGAAATCTGCTAGCTCTGCAACCCAACACTGACCCCGTGGCATTTTACTTTGCGGTGGTGCGTACATATGTGAGTGGATTACTGTCTGTATGGAGGACAAATGAGGGGGCATGATAGAGCTAGTCCCTGAAAACTTTAACAGGTAGCAAATTTGAGTGCTAAAAACTTGCCTGAATGCACATGGTGGTTATGAGTCATTTTGTGTCTCTGCCACTGATAGAGTACAGCTCCAAGGCAACCCTGGAATTTATCACAGTGCATTATGAATGACTGGTTCATTTCCATATAGCTTAGTAATAGGGGTGATGATAAACAGTCAATCCATTTATTTTGTATTTTTTTATGTTCCTCAGTCCATGTGATGGTGGTTTTAGAGGACTTTTGGGTGCTTTTTGAGCCCTTACTTTTCTTTCCTTTTCATGGAATGGCAGGTACAACTCCTGCAGTGTCTGACTGTGCCATTGAAGAACACAGCAGTGCATAGAGGGGTTTGTTTCTTGCACTGGAGCAATCTCTCTGGGATCCATATTGTAGCCCTCTTCCCTCACCATCTTACCCACCTGCCTCATAAAAAGATCAAACTTTCGGTGTGTGAGCTTTACACTGTGCTGCTGGAATAGTTGCAGACCTGTTCTCACATGTTCCAGGTGCGGTTCAAAACTTGGATTAGGGACCAGATTATTGTTTAAGTATGGTTGGCAGATGGTTTCTCAGTCTCAGGCCTAACATGCAGTCTTCCATACTTCTCTGACTCAACAGGAGCAGAGATGAGGCCAAAGGGGATACAAACACACTGATACCACCCCCAGGGCGTGATGAAGGCAGATAATGGTCGGCTCTCTGGATCAAGAAATCTCTGATGATAAGCCTTCCCCTGATCTAGGACAGAAAACCACAAGCTGCCACTGAGAGTCGAGCATGTACTGTATTCTGGAGATGGGATGTCAGTCAGGTACTGACTTTGGGTAAGTTCTCGATTGTCTCAAGACTCCCATCTTACTTCCTCTTTCACACCACAGGAGAATAAGAAGGGGACCTGGAGGGAGTTATCCATCCCTTGTTGACAAGATCCTGGAGATACTCTTTGACTTTTGCATGGAGTTTCTTGTGGATGTAGATATTCGTTTTCTGGACATGTGGGGGTTTATTAAGGGTGATGTGCAGGTTAAAGTAGGGAATACAGCAGATGTCATCATCATAATAACTGAAATCCCTACACTCTTCATATAGCATCCCTCTCACTTTCTTCTTCTCCTGCTCTGGGAGATGATCAAGGACAATGCCATTTTGGTCATTTCTGTTCTAGTGAGAAGAACAGAGCATCACTTCTAGTTCAATTTCACCACGTTGGTGAGGTTGACAGCCGAATATGTTGCTTGGGGACCAGTAGAAGGATGGGTGGCTGGGAAGGTTACCTTCCCAGCCACCTGTACCGGTTCTACCACAATTTTGGCTATTCTGGCTGAGAGAGAGAGATTATTAAAGCCTATGATGGGTCACTGGAGTCTCCTGACACAAGAATTGGGATGGTGAGCGCTTCGGTGGTGGTTTGCCTGCCGCTCTGGAAAAACAAAAAAGATCAAGCTGGTGTATGGAATTTTTGTTTTGTTTGAGACAAGTCTAATTAGTGGTCCAGGTCTCAACAACTTCTTAAATTGGACGGGTGGTGGTGTGCGGGAGATATCGCCTCCACCAATCTACACTGAGGATGCTGGCCAAGGTTCCAGTTTCCCACAGTTCTTCTACTGTGATGTTGTCCAACACAGTACTTATAAGACATTGTTTACCAATGAGGCTAATTATTAGCTTCATTGAGGCTTACTTATATACGTCTTCTGATTTGGTGCCTATGGTTTGGAAGGGGAGGTGAATTGGTATTTGTACAGGAGAACTGTTGTCGTTGTTGGTTAGTGTGTGTGTGTGTGTGTGTGTTGGGAGTAGGCGGCCTGTGAGGAATATGGTGGTGGAAGGGACAGATGACCTGGGGCTACAATCTGGCTTGGCCTTTTGCATCCTTGCAAAAAAATACCCTATCTCTCCAAACGAAAACAGTGATTGCACTGTTCACCTTGATGTGCTTCTTGCACCTAATGCAGCCCACGGGTCTGTGCCTCGTCTGCCCACTGTATCTCACTCTGGATGTAGACTGTGAGATGACCTCCTTTCTCTCAGGATGTTGTAGCCTGGTGGTCTCCATTGCTGCCAGGAACACCATTGTGTGTGAGGTCAGTTTGAAGCTCACACACACACGGGCACTTTTTTTTGTTGCCTTTCATTTTCCAGGCCTGCAGCTTCACTAATCCACTCAATCCATATTTCATCACTGACTGTGATGTCACTCCAGTAGGGTTTGAAATGAAACTTGATACTGTCACACACAGGATACATTTGTTGTATAAGGTCATGGGTGTAGTATTCCTCAGCATCTGCATTACTTGTTCAGCATCACTTGGTGTCCACAGCTTCTCCTTCACTTCAATGGCACGAAACAGGAAGGTCTTTGGTGATTCTCTGTGATCCTATTTTATGTTCAGGAGTTGGTGGTGGAAGTCAGATGCACTATCTTCCTTGAAGTGGCCCTTTAAGATATTTTTTACGCTGGATGGTGTCAAGTTTCTCTTAATCTCCAACATGTATTTTAGATGTAATCCAGGATTTACTGCTCTGATACTGCTTTCACCACCTCTGTCTCTGAGTGTCCCTTCCGGGAGCCCTGCCTCCATCTGATGAATGAGGCTTGTGTAGGACAACTTGTCCCTTTGTCCTTGTGCTCGGATCTGTACATTTATTCTAAACTCGCTCTGGAGAGTTACCTCTGGCACTGGTGAGACAGGTAGGCTTACATGTCTAAGCTGAGGTGTGCGGTGGTTAACAGGTCTCAGCCGAGGTGCTCATCTTTTCCTGCGAATCTCTTAGTCATTCTTCCTGGGACTTCTGTGATCGAACATGCTGCTTCTTGATGTCGGATAAGTGGCTTTGGTCAGGGGATGTGTTTACCTCTCTTTCTGCTCCTCCGACTTCTTCCATGAATGAGAGTAGATCTCTGAGGCAGTTGCACATCCTGTCCTCCTCCTCTGACTCCTCTGAGTTGAGTATGTTCCAGCTCCGAGGGGATGACACTAACTTGTTGCCGCAGTTGTCCATATTATATTTTTCTTACCAGGATATACCAGTGATATTCTTAAGGACGCAGAGGGTCATATTTGAAAAGGAATTTGTTCTGCAGGGATGAATTTGCTATATGTTATCACCATAGAAACATATTTCACACAGAATCTAATGGAACACAGTAAATAACATATATATATATACACACCACACTTGCAGTGAGATAATAGTTTAAGTAAGGGATACTCAACCATGAGGTGTTAATGGTATAACCATGGTATTAAAATAATGCACTTTGCGGAGGCAAATCCCCAATGCGAAAGCCCTGTGTGACTGCGTCGTGGATCATTTTTCGAATAAGCCCACCTAGTAGTGGATTATCCTTATACTAGGACACTTCAGAATCGTTAAATTATAAGGGATTTGAGTAACATTTGGGGCTTGTAGATCAGAATGCATTAAGGGATTCTATGTTGGTGGTACTCCGCCATTTTGTGATGCCTCGAAAGAGTTGTAGTAAGGTAAAATCCTAAATAAACACAAATATACCGTAACCTAGGCTAATCAAAACTTTGTTTTACCATGTATTGCATGAGAAACACTGTGGCAGTTTCAAACACATCAATGTCTTCCCATAATGACAAATAATTCCACGATTAATTACTGAACAATGACCAAAACCCCATTACTACCGCTAGCACTTCTATGCTCCTATACTTCCAAAATGGAGGCGGCCATTGTGATTTGATTTCACGATGTACATTCTGTCTCAAAGTAAAAACTTTTTGCTTGCACTATTTGTTGTGTTCCTGGAAATACAAATGCTCCGACCACAGAAATGTGTGTCTGACTAATGTCTGAAAGAAGATCAGTTAACATGAGATTCATACGGAATGCAGATGTTACTTTATTACTCCAGTAAATAGAGAAGATTTTGGCACTGACCCGCAATCGAAAAGCTTTCCAAACGTAGTCCCATCTGAGTCCCCTCAGCCAAACTACTTTATAGACTGCATAAGATTGCCGAAACGGAATAAATACGGCATATATATATACAAAAGAATGCTTGGTTAGCTCAATCTTGTTGTAACTAGGATATTCGCTAATAAAAAAAAAAGAATTCCCTGGACACATTTACCAACTACTGCCGCAAATTTCTAATGAATTTTCAAGCTAGAATCACCGTGTCAGTGGACCTACAGATGTAAGATGCGCTGCAAGACTAGGCCAAGTAACATAACTCTCGAGAACGACTCATTTCAGGAAGATTTTTACTGTTTTGTATTTTGAAGGGGAGTTCTTTTTTTTGTTATCTTGTTAACTGCAATTATGTTATGAGTTACAGGTTTTTTTAGCTCACGGAACGCTGACCAGCTGACGTAAGTTTAGGTGTTGCGCATTAGCTTAGACACAGATGATGAGGCTCTGGTCTTGGTGTTGTCGAACATAATTACACGGCATTGTTGAATACTTCATTCTGATTGGTCAATTATGCATTTAGCGTATGTTATTTCTGAATAAATGACCGCTGCTTTGAATAAATGACCGCTGCTATGGACGCTATTTCCAACTGTATAACAGACTTTTTATTTTTTTGCTTAAGCAATAAAATAATTTAAAAATCAATACAATCTTTTCTTTTGTCAAATTATAGATTTATTTAGTAAGTAGCTGCGTAAGGAGCGGCATAATGTATAGCCACTCGCAGATACGGATCGTACATACCGGATCATAGAAGTAATGCGCATGTGCAAATCCAAGAACCAATGAACGAATGAACGATCCACGCAGATACGAATCGTACGTACTGGATCGCACAAAAGATTCGTTATTTTTGAACGAATCCTTCATCAATCACACATCACTATGACGCAGCACTGTGCAACGAACAATTTGTAAACAGACAACATGCTTGCAGCAGAGAAGAGCTGTGATTGTGTACCAACGACATGTCTGTGAACCAGTGTTGCCGTTTTTGCCATAAAAATATGAAAGTAAAATGTTCTTTACGTTTTTGATCGACTTGTTGATCTAGGATTAACTTTGACAAAAACTCCCGAAAAATCTACTACTCCTTCAAAGACGCCGAGGGCTCTGAAAAAGTTTTGCCCCAATCCTCTAACTCCAAGTCGGACTCGAATATCCATGTTCGCACGGCGAAGTATTACAGAGGTAAGCTTGTTGTAAAGTGGTGTTAAATTGTTAAACTCCTGCTTCTTAAATGTGACATATTTAGACTTTAAGAATAACATTGGCTCTAATACCAACTGTTGTATTAGTGTCAATTTTGTCCAGGCTACCAGGGACTCTAAAGTGAAGTTAATTTTGTATCCTATCAATATTTCCTGATATGCCAGTGTGAGCAAACTAAGTGTCGTGACCAGAAAAGACTCCTGCTTTGTTAATGTGAATAGTTTATTTTTACTACAGACGTAATGATGTTATGCAACAATTTGCCCCCATCTCTGCTTAGGGTCGAACAATCCTGTAAATATGTTTACTTATTTATAATATGTAAAACCTTGTTTAAAACAAGTGTAATGCATTATGCTGCTCTGTGTTCATATTTATTTTATTATATTTTAACATGTTTTCTAACTAGTGTTTGTTTTCTGTGAAAGTTCAACTTTAATTTGTTTCATTATATAAATTATATTTTGTAATAACCATATTGTTCATCTTTAAAAAACAATGCTTTGCTTCAGATCGGTCTTGATTATAAGGTGATCTTTAATTCACACAGGAATAACTTCCTGCCCTATCTGTCCTATATAGTTTTGTCACCTGAGGTGGCAAATCAATTGTAAGAAGTCTAGACGAACAACCTTTTTAAGCATCAATTAAGCCAGCTTTATTCAGATGCATTCAGACAATACAGGTGATAAAACAGTCATGTAATCAGTCATTTATTTAGGAAAATACAAAATAGGAACAGCCACAGCTGAAACTGTATCCCATCACCCACCTCCACACAGAGAGATCGTATTGTCTTATAACATGCACAACAATGCCACATTTCTTTACTATACTCAAACCCTATTTCCTAAGTGTGCATCTATTTAGATTAAGTCCGAGGACATCAGTACTGACAAGCCTGATTCTGAGCTGTTGTGTTTGTATCTGGTCAACCGCATCCTCAAAGTAACCTGTGTAATCCATATCTGGCAGAGAAAAGCTTTTGGGAATGGAAGTAGACTCACTGCTGTCAATGTCATCAAATACCTCACATTCTTTTTAGAATTTTCTTTTGCATGTTGTAATTTGAATACAGGGAGGTTCTGAGTAATGTAGGCCAAGTCAAATATTTGTGTGCTGTGTTCTAGAATAGAATCGATAAGTTCAGTGCCAAACCCAGTGCAAGCTGTCTTGGTGGTGTACAGATGTGTTTTCCTGAACCAAATGACCCCTCCTCCAACATGTCCCTGATCAAAATCGTGTCTTCAGGTTGTACCTCTCTACATTTAACAGGAGTAACCTCTTCTTGCAACAATTCGTACCTGGGGGTTAGCTCTCCACAACATTCAGATGTGCAAGAACATACACAATGGAAATAAGTGCAGCACAGATGTCCTGGTTCGACACTTGTGGTATGTTCTTCAAACTGACGGTATAAAAACAGTATCTGAAAGCAGCCAATTCTGCCTGTGTCAAGCAATCCTTTAACTACCTCACCAACCCTTGTAAAAGGATGGAAAGCATAACCAACAGCATGTGACTGAGACCCATCTCTGCCTGCCCTGCCATCCTGCTGAACAATTGCTTCAGCATCCTCTGGTAGCCCATAGATGACCACATGTGAAACTTTGGGAAAGTTTAAGCCCATCCTGTTGCGACAACTCTGCAGCTACCCTCTCCACTGAAGCACTCTGCTTTTGTTAACAGGCAGTGTCTGGCTGTGAAACATGCCTATAAGTAGGTTTTCAGTCTTGTGTTCATGGTCTCCGTCAACCCAGGCATCTTCACCTAGTTCTGCTTTCAGATAATTGAATACTCTACCAACTGCCTTTAATGTTTGGCAGTAAATTATGATTTGAGACATGGAAAGGCCTTTGTCTTTAACCTCCCTCACAATCCAATCCAGGCAGTCCAGCATGAGCAGAGACTTTACTCAGTCCAAGCCTGATGTTGGTCCTGTTTGGGGCTCATCGTCTCAGTGGTTGCATTCTCCAAATGCAATTGCCTCTTCACCCTGGCTCTGGAATCCAGATTGGCTGATGTGGTCAATGCCAACACAGGTGTACCTGAAAGACAAGTAAATACAACAATGCCTCAGTAAGTAGCCTAGCCTGGGAAACCGACAAATCTGCGAGCTCATTTGCTAATTGGTCTGACGATAAGCAGCCATTACAATAGCCTATTAATAAATCAAGTACCTATCTACCTATAATACTCACCGGCTTTGACGATGGAACGAAGCTCTCCCAACCACGCTAAGCCCTCTCTGAAGGCCGACTGCCCTTATGCAGCCTCTCCCCTAGTAGAGATGACAGAGTACATTAGAATGCTTCATAATAATTGATATTTTGCTAGCTTGGACATACAAAAGGTGAACCTGACAGCAAAACATGCACAGATGAAATGTAGGCTTACTAGCTCCCACTGAATCGTAGTTTAGGGAAGCTAGCTAAGTACTACCAAGTGAAATACAAAAAGCAGCGTGAATCGCGGCGCTGTTTTGTTTGGCGTTGTTATAATAACTACTAACAAGCTAGCTGCCGTAACTACCGGTAGGCTACTAGGCTAGGTTGCTAGTTCCAACCTCCAATTCATATGGCTTCTAATTCAACATAATACACAGACGTTTGTCATGACATGATTTAGTAGTCAACACTTACCATTTGTAGACCAGGTGAACTTCAACCACGACAATCCCCATCAGGTTTTCTTGGGATAACCGTTGACCACAACATGTCTCGCCACTTGCAGTTCAGCAGCCAGGACTCCGGGCTACCAAATATAAGTTGCCAACGTCCGCTGCGGATTTCTGCCTCATCGTGGACCCCGAGCTGCATGGCAGTGATTCCCAGTTTGGTCGCTTCCCTGATCTGTTCCTCCATGAGAGCGACTAACGGACAAACTACAGTAACTAACGTTACTGGGTTTTCAATGTGCCCTAGCCCTTTTTGGGGACTAGCGGGGCCAGTTCGTAAATCTAAATTTCACCAAATCCTGTCGGAAGTACGGTCAAAGACATCTTTCTTCTCATCAAAAGCTTTAAGTGCAGTCGTTTGTTCTTCTTTTAGTGAAAATATACCGTCCAGTTCGTTTAATACTGTGCGATAGCGGAATCAACAGATCGTTCTACATCAGCGGTATCCATCTTGATTGGTTTTTAAATAATGGCGCTCCTTTGCACCGTCATCGTAATTATTCCGCGTCATATTAGATAAACGGTTGTGATTGGCACGGTAGGGTTCGTGTCGAAGCGGAAAATCCGCTCTATGGGAGCAATTCCAGACCCATATAATTAGAATGTTACAATAATTTTACCAAAGGCGCTAATTTCAACTACCTGAGATGCTAATTAAAGACGCAGTAATGTTAACCTACAAAAAAGAAACAACATTCAAATAGTAAAGGAAATTGTCTCATTCCTTCACTGAAATAATGGATCACCAGGCCTTTAAGCTTTTTGAAAAACATGTCAATACATACTTTATATCGTAAAAACAGCAATAATAATACAAACAACAAAAAAAAAAAGATTATGTAAGAAAGATTTTGAGATGCATTGTTGGGATATACCAGTAGTGTAACAATGAAACAGTGGTCAATATATGCTGCCAATATTTTTTTGGTAACAATAAACACATATGCACACAATTGGTGAGGAGACACTACATATATCTATAACATTATATTCTACAAAATCCTATAGAAAACTACAGTCATAGTAATAGAAAACTATGATTAAATAAAACAAATGTATTTTTCATCAAAGAATTAATGTAATTCTGTGCTTTGTGTGTGTGTGCTGTGTGTGTGTGTGGGTGTGGGTGTGTGTGTGTGTGTGTTTGTACAGATTGTGGAGAAATACATCTGTAGCTAGTTCTTGTGTTGCTGTGTATCTCTGAAGCAGACTTCAGGCTATTTATGACACCTCCTTCTCTTTGTTGTGGTCGTTAGTGCTGATGCTGTTGAGACGCACTCTTTCGTTCTGCTGCTCCAATTCCTGCCTGTCGCGGAATTCGCCCTCCGTATGGTAACCCACCATGAACTGGTAGACAATCACCCCGATGACAGCCCCAAGAAACGGGGCAAAGATGGGCACCAGGAACCAGCATTTTCGAGCACTGAGGAAGAGAAATCATCATCAATCATTAGAGGTGTAGGATACAACAAATACACACAATTCAGGCAATAGTGTAAGATGAGAGAAATGGTGTGTGTCAGTGGTGTCTTCATACTGGGAAGTGGGAGATGACATGTAAATCAGACTCACGTGAAGACCTCCATGCCCCAGCCAGCCATCGAAGTGAAAATACGTGGACCCAGATCCCTGGCTGGGTTGACTGCATAGCCAGAGTTAAAGCCCATAGCCAGTCCAATGACCAGAACCACAAAGCCCACGGTGAATGCTTCAAGCCCCTCGGGTATGGGGTTGTTGTATGGATCCACAATGGCCAGGATGCACACGATCAGGGCTGCCGTTCCAATGAGCTATGGTGGATGGATTGTGCACATTTGAAGCAATATTCAAAGAGAATACTGTGTGTTTAATCCTAACCCTGTTGATATTGTTATTCAGTACAAGCTAAGCTATTGTATAACAGAATGTATAAAGAGTATTCAACTAGAAATTGGGTACAGTCAAGGTGTATACCTGATCAAAGAAGCCATTGAGAATTGTGAGATGTTTTCCAGGATAGGTAGCGAAGATGCCAGCTGTAGACCGTACTCCCGTCACATTAAAGAAGTCAGGTTGGTCCCACAGGGCATCTTTAGATAAACAAAATAAACGCTTAACCCTCTTTGTTGTCCCAGTCAATATCATGATGTAAAAATCTACAGCAGAGATGCTTTTGTTTGTGATACAATAACAACATAATAGCAACATGATAACATAAAATATAAATTGACTTGATCCCTCACCATAGTACATGCCAAAGATTATTGCAGAACCCAGGAATGCACCCAGTGTCTGAAAGGCAAAGTATACTGGGAACTTTCTCCAGCGTTCTCTTCCGAGTAGGCACAGGGCAAAGGTCACAGCCGGATTCAGATGGCCTCCTGTCGGAAAAACATGTACAACAGAATCATATTAAAAATAATGATCATTAGGGTCCCACCCCCCACCTGCTTCTAGTGAGTAGCATTGCCTTGTCAAATCCAAATTAGTATTACATCTGAAATTGTTTATGCTTGACAGTTCCTTGGCTTACCCGACACTTGGCCACAGACTAGAATGCCCAGGGTAGCGGCAAAGCCAAAGGAAAAGTTGACAGTTAGAAACATGCCATGGGATCCACCGCTGAGCACTAGTTGAGCTACAGCCCCACAGCCAAACATCTGGGGAGAGAAGCAGAAACATATAGGTCAACGTCAGAAGAATGCAACGGTGTCGTCGTCCAATATCACTCTCACTGGCTCTCCAAAACAATGCACTGACTGAATGACTGGATATTTGCCCCACATAGAGGTCACCTTATTGGGTGAAGTGCGGATGTGATTGTTATCAGTGAAACCAGTGAAATTGAAAGCCAGTTTTTGTGGACTGGACTCGAATGTGTCTAAAATGAAAGTTGAGGGGTGTGTAGACAGTAGGCTACACATCTCACCACCATCTACTGTAGAGGTTACTTATTGACTTTGGTTCAGCGACAATATTTGCTGCTATTATTATGTTGTGTATATTGAAAAAAAACATGAACATAAAAATATGAATAGGTGAAATAAAGTTTCCACTGTTTTTCAATGCATACTTCATTAAAAATTATAATTTGCATGTGTGTGATCATGCATGTGCATGCAAGTGCTCCATGCATCTGTTTTCGATGAAAGGACGTGCATTAGTTTCTGGCTGAGGCTACCAATATAAACCCTCTGAATGGGACGCATTCCACCCAGACCACAGGACTGTTACACTGAGGTTAGCCTCGGGGAACCACATTCAATCGTCCTGGCGCCTGAGGGACGCTCCCCATCACTGGGTCTCGGCTAAAGCCCCGTAAATATAACGTATAAAGTCCCTTTGATGAGCGCTGCTGTCCACAGCTAAGTAAGGACATCTGACAAGTCCGAATTCTTTTAGACCAGAATACTTTCAGACCATTTTCTCCAAATGTCAGAGGCATCTGATTGCAGACGGCTCAACATGGGCCAGCAAACTTAGGTCGGATGAGATTTCCATAGAATTTATGCCTTAATTGTCCTCTTTGTTCAAATTTGCTATTGGAATAAAAATGGTAAGTTTTGGTTAAAAATTTACTTTCAATACCTTTTATGTGTACACCCTATTAATACAAATAAATCCAAAAGAAAACAGAAAATCTAAAACCAGCTAAAACTTGTCTATTAATCATGACCAGAAAACATGTAATTGCCCTAATTATAGTGCTTCTCATACAGCAAGTCGTCACAGCATTCACAAGTTTGGATTAGTTGACCATGCATGTATCCCATCCCAAATATCCCAATGCCATCCATATCAGTGCTTGGGTGTGTATGTGAATGTTTTAATGTCTTGCCGTCTGTGAAACTCCAGATACTTTGATCTCTTTCTGCTTACTACTAAAATGTGTATTCAGCAATCCATGTTTACATATTAAACATGATGAGTGAATAAACATAAAGGATACTGGTTTATTAAACATAAATGATACAACGTGATGGCTTATTAAACATAAACCAGTATCATTTCTTTGTCTCTGAATTTAGATACCAAAAAATTTTATACAAATAAACTATAGCAAGAATGCCTCACGGTGTGTCAGAGGAAAAACACAAAGAGAGTGATAAAACCAGCTGACGTCACCTGTGATAAGTGAGGGAGATGAACAAGATTCCTTATAGGTTAGTTGCCATAGGCGTTCTCACTGTATGCTTGGAACATTAAGCTTTCATTGCGAAGAACAATAAACAAACCTATATTTCAGAATAAAATGTGAGAAATACAATATTTACAAACGCACACATATACACTCACTCACAAACACATTGACAACAAACACACAGACACACACACAGTATGCGCACACAAACTTACCACAAGGATGAGTGTGCCCAGACATTCTGCCAGGGCCTGGCGAAGCAACTGGTTGCGGATCGTGAAGGTTTTGGACAGCTTGTCCAAATATACCTTCTGTCTTCCCATGTTGTGTTCTGAGAGTGGTTTGGTAGGAGATGAGCCGTCAGCTGGTATGTCCTTCTGTGATTGTGATGTTCAGAACAAGAGTCTCCTCTTCTTATAATTTTGTGACGGGTCTTGGCTGGACACATGCCAAGTCCTCGGCCCCACCTTCTGGGACACGCCTCTTTCTCTTCTGCCATTCCAACAAGCATGCTCACTTGCTGTCTCCTTTTCACTCGCACACACGCACCCAGACACACACACACGCGCATGTCCACACACACCCAGACACACACACACACACACACAAACAGCTGTAATACACACCTTGTACTACCACCTACTTTTATGGTTCACACTCCCATTTCCTTCTCCAAATGACCCTTTGTGGCTCTTTTGCTGATCCTGTCTTTGTCCGGTCTGAAACTTTATCTCTCCATATTATGCCTGCTTTGTGTAGTTTAAATAGAGGTGTGAGAACATTTCCACTTAAAAAACTCCTATAAACTCAGAGTTCCATTCGCACCAGAGTCGATTTGTTCGGTAAAGAACAACATAATAAAAGAACCGAGAACAATGAAGTGAATCGTTCAAATAGTATTAGTTGAAAAAAAAATTAAATAGAGTTTCACACTGACTCTCTCGCTCTCTCTGAGAAAAATTAAATAAGGATTGAAGGAAATATGTCTGCTTTATCATACTGTATTGACATAAGAAGTGTAAAAAACATTTGACAGCCTTGTTTAGTTTAACACTGAAAGGTTAAGGCTGAAAAGTCACTTTATTAGACTTTCATTTGAAGAGCACTTATCAGAGACCACAGATTAGTGTTTTTTTTTCTGCAAACACATCTTTGGGCAATCTCAGTGACGGGAAAAAGTTCAGACCAACTGATATTGTACAAAAGGTAAAATAAGTTGTTTCCAACTTAATAATGAAATAAAGCTATAGAATGATATCCACTTCAATTAAAAATTTGGCTCAATAGGTGCAGATGTTATTCCTGGGGAATCACATGAACATTGCAACAAGAACTAACCCTCGTACATCCCCCCAAAAAAATGGTAATCAACAAACAAGCGTAGCACAGTGGTAAGCGCTGTTGCCCCACCGCAAGAACCTCCTGGGTTAAAACCCATCTGGGACGCTTGTGTGAGGAGTTTCTATGTTCTCCCTGGGTTGAAATGGGTTTATTCGGGGCGCTCCCGTTTCTAAACCAAAAGCCATACAGGTTTATGCTCCTGCCAGAATACCTGGAGTTGGTCCCTGGGCGCTGCACCGTGGCTGCTCACTGCTCCTAGAGATGGATTAAATGCACAGATTGCTTTTCATCACTACTTAGATCGCATGTGTTAAATCTCACATTGACTATGAAGATCGTATAAACTATACGTGGCGTCTTATAAGAATCGCATAACAAGACAGCTGAATTTTTCAAGCACATGTTTTTAAATGGCGTTTCTTGGAACGTTGGCCAATAGAGAGCACAGTGAAGTGGAAAATGAAATCCAGGTCAACCACTAAGATGATGGAAAGCTCCCAAGAAATAACACATTTAATTTGCTGAGAATTTTAACGAATTAAGAAGTTTAGAAAATGATAGCTAAAAATGATCCTACTGGACTGTCAAACCTTGTACTACATGTGTCTGAGTGTCTATGGAGGCAGTTTAATAGTTTCCTCTCTCACAAGTCTCTGTTTCAATGTGGCTCATCTTGCATCAATATAACCACCTTCGTCTTCATGTGAAATTTAGCTGAATCATTCAGTGGGAGGCATCCCTCAACTCCTGTCAAAGTGCGTTTCTGCTAGGTAATAAGTTGGAAAGTTAGATAACATCGCATGGATTTTTGGACTACGTGCACTGGGTTTCTGTGGAATACTGTGAGTTTATTGTATGGTCTTGTAATGTCTTGTTGTCTACCTTTGTCTACCTGTAGCTTTGTGGGAGGCATCCCTCAACTCGTCAACTCCTGGCATAGTGCATTTCTGCTAGGTAATAAGCTAGAAAGAAAAGATAATCTCGCATGGATCTTTGGACTACGTGCACTGGGTTTCTGTTGAATACAGTTTATTGTTTGGTCTTGTAATGTGTTGCTGTGCAGCAACACAGTCATTTTCCCCACAGGGATAATACAAGGAAGTATCTATTAATCTATCCATCTTTGCCAGATGTGTCACACTGGCACACTGACGCACTGTCAGTTTGATAGAGGACAAGGGGAGGAGGTGTGAGGAGTGATTGATAGAACGAAGACACCAGCCTTAACTCGTTCTCCTCTTCCTATGTTTGTGTGTGTGTGCATGTGTGGATATTTGAGAGACGATTGGTACCCCCTTATATTTGCTTATGTCACCTGGTGGAGTCAGTATTGAGACAGATACCGCAGTCAATTAGGCATTCATACGATTCAGTTTTTTTATTTATAGAAATATTGATCAACTCACGCAATGCAAAGCACTACGTGTTGGACAGGTATTCGCATAGTATTAATCTAATGCATAGTATTAATCGAATGAGTCATTAATTGTATGGGTTGCCACCCATACAATTAATGACTCATTCATACATTGAGTGACACATGGTATGTCATGCATTTGCTTGCGTACCGTTCTGTGACTCCATCATCGAAAGTTTCTTGCACAATAAAATCTGGTCGATTTTCCCCTGGGAATAGGAAACCACAAGAAAGGAGGCCGTTCAGGCTGAAACACAAACCCGTCTGGCATGGTTTAAAATGATTGCTTTGCTTTCATCATCACATCTACGATGTTTAGGATTGTCAAGATTACACAATTATAAAACACTTTTTTTGTCTCGTGTCAAGCTTTTGTTCAATACATTTCCACACACCCCGTTTTAACTGCAATAAATCCTGTATAAAACAGGCTTTACACTATTTTGCAACTTCAAATGTAGGTCTCCACTACTAACCTGGTGCCTGCTATGTCAAAAAGAGTAAAAGGTGAACACTTTTTACTTGTGCCGTTACAGAAGAATATATAAAAAAGCACCCATAAATCTCATCGTCGAACAGTTTGTGAAGAAGCAATTTCCATCTGTCATTTTTAAAAATACCCTCTTTAAGGGATGTATTTTTGAATATAATTAAAAGACCTGTAGCTGTAGATGTAAATTAACATAAAATATAGGCCTAACATGAGTTTGACTAGCTGACATCAGTAATTAATGAAATGTAAGACAAAACAATAGCTGTCCCAAAACAAACAGCTTTCTGAATAACTTTTTCAGCGTCATGTCTTCACCTGCTTTTCTGCCTCAGGAAACCACTGCATACAACAGTGGCTGTATGCAGTGACTTGTAAAACATAACCAGGAGCCAACCAAGTAAATATCAGTCTAAAGTACAAGTGTTCTTGTACCATTTTGCTAATGTTTCCTACAAACAGTACATAAATGCATGGATGTTCATATTCATGTGGTGTGGTCCGGATGCCAGGCACTAGAGATGGGCGGATCGATACTGAGGGATCGATACTTTGATACTCATAAGCTACTCAGTTAGTATCGATTCCTTTAAACAAATATCGATAATATAATAATATAAATACAAAATGTGGCTGGCTGCATCACTTCCAATCGTGTTCAGTACTTTTGTATAATGTTTGTGGAACCAATGAACCGCCCTGACGCTGGCCCGTGTCACGTGACTGAGGAAACCTACGTGATGAGACCGAGCGCGCCGGCGCACACTCGCACGCTTCCGCATCAAAATAAAAATTCTGCAAGATAGACTATTTGTGACAAGAAAGTGCACCACAGCAGCAACACGAGTAACCTATTTTAACATTTAAAAACAACACGCCCTGAAAGTTATAAGTGGCAAAAAGATACCTTGGAACTGTTGCAACCTGTTCCAGCAGAGAGGCTGTTTTCTAAGGCAGGAGAGAGGTGTTAGTCAGAGGTGAAATCGGCTTGAAAGTAAAAATGTTAACGTGTTACTTTTCCTTAACACCAATCTAAAACTGGGGTAAAAGTGCAATCAAAATTAGGTAACTAAAATCCCGAGATCTGCAAGAAAATTTATGAGGTATTTTTTTTCGTTAGGAAGCCTAAATAGTTGAAAGTTGTTCTGGAAAAATCATGGCCTGTTTAAGAGAATTAAGAAATCTTTAAGAAAGTGCAAATATGCACATGTTTTATGTTGTTGGTATTTTAATTTATTATATA
>OOFG01059858.1:0-13469 GCA_900323295.1 Molva molva
ACACCTCCACCAGGCAAGGCAGCATCCCAGGCCTCCGGTCTCCAGGATGGCGAGGGAGGGTGGGTTGGTGGGTAACCGTGTGGGGACACTGGGGTTGGGGGGGCTGTTTTATATTTATTTTTAGGTATGGTAACCCTGTGGTAGAGTCCAGTTTTTGTAAAAAATGTTTGGAGGGGGGGAAATTGGGGGGAGTAGGCTTCGGCTGGGGATTATCCCCAGCCTTAATTTGGTGTTTGGGGTATGTGGGAGCGTGTGTGTGGATGATGGCTGATTTAAGCAGCCTCACCTGGCCGAGTGTGATTGGACTCTGGGGCTGGGTGAGGCTGCACACCTGTTGCACATTGAGTAATCACTGTGGCACAGGCTTTGCTACAGCCATGTTTGGGCATTGTTTGATAACCCACGCTTGAAGCTTATGGGAGGAATCACAGAAGCGAGACTAAAAACTGTTTGCCAAAACTGGAAAAGCAGGTGTTCTGCAGTCCAGCTCGGCTTTTGTATTACTTTGTTAAAGTTCTAAATAAAGGTCTTAAACTTTGATCAGCGGTTTCCTGATCTCTTTCCTTGTTAGAGTTTAGGTGTTGTACTTTACGCAACACTCGTATGGCAGACTAGAAGCTGAAGAACTCTGTAGTCATTAGAAGGTACGTATAGATTAATAACATCTTCAAACACATACTGCATAATATCTTTGCCTAGCTTTGACAAGAAAAGACGCTGAACTTGGACTGTCAAATACTTTTCATCAGACTAGATTCCTACATTTAAATCCTGGTTTCAGACCAGTATGTGTTACCAGTGTCTGTGCAGCCCTAGCTATTATGACGATTCAATCACAATAGGCTACAGTATTAGCTGCTAGACTAGGTTCACTTACGCGTCTGTGTATCCAGGCAACTTTTTCCTCCACTTAGGTTTCTTCAACGGCTGTCCATCGTCGTCCACGATGAAGTCGTCAATATCTGAGAACACACAAACACTCAATTTAATAAATATCCAATACCACAGACCATTCTAACAATCATTTTCCACACTATATACAGGTACATCTCAATGAATTAGAATATTGTGGAAAAGTTAATTAATTTCAATTAAAAGTGAAACTCATATATTCATTACACCCAAAGCAAAATATTTCAAGCCTTTTATTTGTTTTAATTTTGATTATTGCTTCCAGCTCATGAAAAACAAAAATTAAGTATCTCAGAAAATTAGAATATTGTGAAAAAGTTCAATATTGTAGACTCAAGGTGTTACACTCTAATCAGCTAATTAACTCAAAACACCTGCAAAGGTTTCCTGGGCCTTTAAATGGTCTGTCTGGTTCAGTAGGCTTCACAATCATGGGGAAGACTGCTGACTTCACAGTTGTGCAGAAGACAGTCATTGACACCCTCCACAAGGAGGGTAAGCCTCAAAAGGTCATTGCTAAAGAAGCTGGCTGTTCTGTATCCAAGCATATTCATATAAAGTTGAGTGGAAGGAAAAAGTATGGTAGGAAAAGGTGCACAATCAACAGGGATAACCGATTGTCAAGCAAAGGCCATTCAACAATTTGGGGGAGCTTCACAAGGAGTGGCCTGAGGCAGGATTCAGGGCATCAAGAGCCACCACGCACAGACGTATCCAGGACATGGGCTACAACTGTCGCATCCTCGTGTCAAGCCACTCCTGAACTAGAGACGTCGTCAGAAGCGTCTTACCTGGGCTAAGGAGAAAAATAACTGGTCTGTTGCTCAGTGGTCCAAAGTCCTCTTTTCAGATGAAAGTAAATTTTGTATTTCATTTGGAAATCAAGGTCCCAGAGTCTGGAGGAGGAATGGAGAGGCACAGAATCCAAGTTGCTTGAAGTTTCCACAGTCAGTGATGATTTGGGGAGCCATGTCATCTTCTGGTGTTGGTCCACTGTGTTTTATCAAGTCCAAAGTCAACGCAGCCGTCTACCAGGAAATTTTAGAGCACTTCATGCTTCCTTCTGCTGACAAGCTTTATGGAGATGCTGATTTCATTTTCCAGCAGGACTTGGCACCTGCCCACACTGCCAAAAGTACCAACACCTGGTTTAATGACCATGGGATTACTGTGCATGATTGGCCAGCAAACTCGCCTGACCTGAACCCCATAGAACATTTATGGGGTATTGTCAAGAGGAAGATGAGACACGAGACCCAACAATGCAGACGAGCTGAAGGCCGCCATCGAAACAACCTGGGCTTCCATAAGACCTCAGCAGTGCCACAGGCTGATCGGCTGATCGACTCCACGCCGCATTGATGCAGTAATTCATGCAAAAGGAGCCCCAACCAAGTACTGAGTGCATATACAAGAACATGCTTTTCAGAAGGCCGACATTTTCCGTAATATTCTAATTTTCTGAGATACTGAATTTTGGGTTTTCATGAGCTGTAAGCCATAATCATCAAGATTAAAACAAATAAAGGCTTGAAATTGTTCTTTGGGTGTAATGAATCTATATAATATGAGTTTCACTTTTTAAATTGAATTATTGAAATTAATTAACTTTTCCACAATATTCTAATTTATTGAGATGCACCTGTGTATGGAATGGAATGAGGGTTGCCCACCAGACTCTTCATCTTCCTCCTCCTCCTCCCCAGGGTGCAAGGGCACGTCCATGGCCGGCTCGTTCTCCTCCAGGCCCGTCCCGCCCATGAAGATCTCGTCTGCGATCATGTCCTTCTCATGGGCATCCCGAATATCCTCGTCACCTTCCTCATCCTCATCCTCCGACATGTCCCGGAGACGCCGGAACTTTTGCTGCCGCCCGGAATTAAAATAAAAACTATTAGAATATAAACATTTGGATTTAAAAAAACAAAAGTATCACAGGAAGTGATACCATGGATGAATTATAATTATTTTATGAATGAAAATCATTCGTATGTTATTCTATAGTTTACCCTTTTCACTTTCACTCCCAGATTTTCCTCGATGAGGTCAATGTCATCGTCATCCAGGCGGTCGTCATAACCTGCCGAAGAGAGACATTGAACCGGATTAATCAACCAGCTCTTACCTAACCGATCGATCAGTGTCGAATAAAGACGCTAGAGGAAAACACTGACTTCTCTTCCTTTTGCGATGTCCGATTTCCTCCCCGGAGTCGCTGTCCTCCTCCCCATCCCTCTTGCTCCCCCGCCCTCCTCCTTCCTCTTCCTCCTCCTCCTCTTTTTCGATGTCGTCATCGATCAGACCTCGGAGGTTCCCGTGCTCATCTTGATCCTCTGGGTTTTCATCCTCCTCTTCCTCATCTGTGAGAAGAGCAAAAACGAAACGTCAACTACTCTGGTCCTTTGGCCACTTTCAATGAGCTGGTAGTACTTACTGTGCATTTTCTCACGTTTGCAGAAAGTCACAGTCAACATTTGAGCTGTGAAGACATGAGTAGTAAGTGGCGGGTTCATCTTACCATCATTGGCCTCTTGGTGTTTCTGTGGTTTCTTCTGCTCATCAGTTCTGCCAAATAATTCATCTTCAGACTCATCTGCTTCACTTTCAATGAAATCAGACATGATGACTGATTATCTGTTGATGAGAGGCAACAGATCTTGAACAGAAGTTGAATTATCTTAGCAGTTACTGTATGTGTATTTAATTTGGGCAATTCGATTTTTTCCTGCACCTTGTTTATACACTGAAGAATTTGATGTAGGCTACCGTTTATGGAGCCATAACGAGTCAAATATGAAAACGAATAGCTCACAAAAATGTAAACGAAGGCATTTGAAACTCGCTGCGTTGTGCAAAGCAAATGGTAATGGAATCCTGAAAAACACACACCCTGACATGACAGCAAGGCCCTGCAAAATATTTCCAGCAGAATATTTAAAACAAAAACGGGGAAGACCTCGTTTTTATTTTTTTATTTCATACAAGCACATGCTTATCCCAAACAATCGACAATTAGCGTTGCATGCAAGTGTCATCTCTGAGACGTCAAGTGTGAAACGAGCTAACCAATGGGGCTGGCCCGAGTCCCAGCACTGTTTAGAGACGGAGTACTGCAGACGCATGATGCTAACTCCTGGCTAGCACAACACCGACTAAACCCGCTTGAAACCTCCTCTTTTCGTCTGTCCTTTACCCGTACATACCTTTAATGTGAGATCCAATAGCGCCATGAAATGGTTCTGTTTATTTTGAGAATATCATTGTCGTGTGACAGTGGCGTCGATATCCGCTGCGGCTGCTGTACTTCCACGAAGACTCAGCGGTGGATGCAGAGAGGGCGCAGCGGTGGATAGAGCGAGGACGCAGCGGTGGATACAGAGAGGACGCATTGGAAGATAGTCTACGCTCCAACGTCACATCTCAGCGCTGTACATCATGTAGAAACAACTTTGTAGGTTTTTATTGGTGAATACGTTTCAAATCATGTATAAAGTACCTAGTAATATTATTCATAATTTCTAAAGTAAATAAAGGGCTGTCAGAGATATTCAGAGTACTACTTTTAGCCTGACATCGCCAGACCAATTATGCGTATTATTGCCATGGACAAATCATGAGCTCGCAGATTCGTCTGGGTCCTGGTTAGCGTAGGTCTACTTCATTTATCCCGGGAAACCCCTGTTGTCGTTGATTAGGCCTACTGCTGTGTAGGTATGTAGGCTTTTACCCCTATTCTGTATTGAATACAAGTGCATATATGTTATGCTTGTACATTTGCTCTTTTAAATTAAATTAAAAAAGTTGAGAAAAAAGTACATTATTAATTTCAAAAGGATTTTCCTATTATTATTAAAGGCTTTCCAGGCATAACCTTTCAACAAAACGTAATGGCCAATCTGCATGTGGAGAATAGCAATTTATAAAAAAAATGCCTTCAAATTGGGAAATCAAAGTTCAGGCCTCAATTGTAAATCAGTGAAGTCCAATTCACAGCACAGACAGTCCTAGGGGCATTTAACCATCAATAGCAGCACTAGGAGCATTTAACCATCACTAGCTGCCCTAGGAGCATTTAACTATCACAAGCTAGGAGCATTTAACCATCACTAGTAGCAGCACTTGGGGCATTTAACGATCCTTAGCAGCACTAGGAGCATTTAACCATCACTAGCAGCACTAGGAGCATTTAACCATCACTAGCTGTAGCATAGGAGCATGTAACCATCACTAGCAGCACTAGGACCATTTAGCCTTCACTAGCTGATGGCACTAGGAGCATTTAACCATCACTAGCAGCACCATGAGCAATTAAACATCACTAGCAGCACTAGGACCATCGAACCATCACTAGCTGTATAGGGCAATGGGCAGCCTCAGTAGAGCGCCTGCGGACCAACTCCAGGACTACTGCTGGTGCCTTGGTCAAGGGCACAGGCAGGAGAATGAACCTAACATGCATGCATTTTGGTGAGGGAGGAGGAAACCCACGTGAACGCGGGGAGAACATACAAACTCCACACTTAGGTTCGAACCTGTGAGGCTGTGAGGCAGCAGTGCTAACCAATGTGCCAGAGGGAGAAAGTGCAGCTCCATCAAATCACGGACAAACAGACTTAAAAACAGCTTCTTCCCAAGAGCCATACTAGAACTGAACACTGCCAAACACTGACACTGGTTGTCTGGGACGGTTACAGTTACACTTATAGAACACTGCACATATGTCTTCACTGCAACTCTGTATGTATATATCCCTAAATGCAATACTTTATCGAGTATAATGGAAAATCCATATGTTTGTTGTTAACCTTTTGCCTGGGGTGAACCGGTCCGAATGACCCCCTTATCTATACGAGAAAAACTCCGTTATGTCAACATAATGAAAGGACAATTGCATTGCGGGGAGGGGGTGAAACTGTTAAAAGGCTGTGTGAAAGTATTCTTGGCTCACTCTGCTAGAGAGGAGACTGGTGTATGCATACATTAAATAGGTTATTTTCTATAACCTATTTTATTAACTATTGTGTGCTTTTTTGCATTTAGAATCTCATCTGTGCTAGACGCAGTATCTGATAAAGGAATTGCCACGACACGAGACACTGCGATGCAATTTTTATTTCAGCGCATTTGCATGTGGAGCAAGTGGAAGTTTATTACGCCGAAGGTTTAGGGCGGTGCAATAAAGCTCCGCCTTCACATACTGGCAAACTACAATCCACCAAATGTCCTGCTTGTGAGACAGAATAACCGAATATAATCTAACTGTCGTGAGAATTATTTCAGATATTAGACTGTCAGAATGGACCGCTGGAGGGGAAGAGTGGCTCTTGTGACCGGAGCTTCTGCTGGAATTGGGGCTGCTGTAGCGAAGGAGCTCGTTCAGCACGGCATGAAAGTTGTAGGCTGCGCCCGGAATGTTGAGAAAATACAGGTATGTTTTGTATCTCTTGCTCATTAATATCTTCGTCCAAACTCATATTCATGTTAATGTATTATAACCGGCCAAAAAAGACGGCCGGTTATAGACACACGAAGAGTTGTGTGTTATATAATAGGCTACGTTGTCGCTGCACATTTGCCAGAAACGGGTAAATAATTGACTATCCTCGTGAAGTTCATTGGGATGGTCAATCGCTCGTTGTTGAACTACTGACATTTCTATCATCAGCTGTAGAGAGAAAATCAATGTGCCCACAGAGTGTTCCCACTCGTAGAATGCAAATGTAGTGTTTTATTTTACTTTCCTGGTTTGAGACGGGGTTTTGTATATGGGCCTATTCCCACGATCCACAAGGAAGTCCGCATCTCAGCCGGCATGTGACTTTGTTTATCCGGGGTATGACAGACATTTAAATCCACAAAATAACCGCCAATTCTGTGTTTCAGGACATTGCCACCGAGTGCCAGCAGTCTGGCTACACTGGGCTTTTGGTTCCCTATAAATGTGACCTGTCCAATGAAGAGGAGGTACTTTCCATGTTCTCAGCCATTAAGGCACAACAGGGAGGAGTGGATGTCTGTATTAACAACGCTGGCGTTGCTCATCCAGACACTATTTTAAATGGCAAAACCAGCAGCTGGAGAAACATGTTGCAGGTAGACCTACGTTTTGTGTATATTTTATAAAATATATAGACACAGACAGACACAAACACACACGTTTATAAAAGGTCATTTTTAGAGTGTTATGTGTTTGGTTTTGCAGGTGAATGTCATTGCCTTGTCCATATGCACACGAGAAGCGTATCAGTCAATGAAAGAGCGAAATGTTAATGACGGGCACATCATTAACATTAACAGGTAATGTTTACATTGAAATTCAGGAAGAACTCGGGTCTGCTTGCTATTGAACAAAATCTTTGTTTTTCTGACAAGTAGGTTTTCAAAATGTTGTTCTTGTTATAAAAACTTCTGGTGCTTCTTTTGATAATTGGGTCGTTTGGGTTCCAATCCGAAATACCGTATATTTAAGGTCGGCTGCGTCACTTTGAGATGTTGAAGTGGGCCTGTGTTTTGTTTTCGCAGCATGAGTGGACATCGTGTCGTGCACAATGCTGATGTGCACTTCTACAGCGCCACCAAGTATGCCGTTACGGCTCTGACTGAGGGCCTGCGACAGGAACTGCACGAGGCCAACACCCAAATAAGGGCAACAGTAAGATCAAGCGATTCGATGGACCGCCTAATTGATTAAAATATCGGGTCAAAATCATATATAATATGGACCCAAATCGAATCTGTATTGTGCCCGTTCTTAATTGTAATTTTGGATTATCCTTACTGCATTTTACTAAAATGTGTTTTCTAGAGCATTTCTCCTGGCCTTGTGGAGACAGAATTTCACTCAAGAATGTACAACCACAACCCAGAGAAAGGCTATTCTGTTTTTGGCAGGGTCAAGGTAATGTTTCCTTTATTAGTGATGCTTGGCAAGTGCTGGAACCTGCCACTTGACAGATGTCTTCAACCCTTGACTTTTCTTACAGTATTTGGAAGCTAAAGACGTTGCCAGTGCTGTTACATATGTCTTAAGTGCACCTCCACATGTGCAGGTAGGTCATGCTCTCCTTTTTAGGTGTCATGTCTAGTTTTATTGTATTCCAAATGAGCAAGTTTAAAAGTTTTGTCGATAATGAACCTTGACCCCAATATGTATTTTCCCCTCAGATTGGAGACATTCAAATGCGCCCTGTGGAACAGAAAACTTAATACGAGGTTAAATCATTTGAATACAATTTTCTTAGAAATAATATTCAAGATAAATATAATAATCAAGATACAATGGCCCCCTTCGATGGTGTTGGATTGATGTGAAAATGAGAACCTCAAAACGCCTTTGACGACTACATTTCATGTAAATTAAATCGCATTGTTTTTCTTTCACATGCAGATGGTGTAAGAAATGTTTAAATAAAAGTGTTTAATACTCAATCGGCCTCAGGCTTGTTTCTGTAGTTATCAAGTTTAGTCTAAGTGTAGCCTAAACAAAACTATTTTCAGTCTTTATGAAGTAGCTTAAGATTGTTCACCCAAATCAACAAGCTTTAGTCACATTTTTCCTTCATATACATGGATGAAATGAATCAGAAGACCAGGTGGGATTGTGTAGATCTTATGGAGCTAGATAGGTAGCTGGTTCCCCCATCCTGGTTCCACACATGAAAATAATCTGGGGTTCCAGTTGGGAGTCTAGTTCCTTGCAGTGGAGGTAGTGCTAGACACCATACATCAGCGGACCCAATAGAGAGCAGCATAGGTACGAATCAGATCGTTAAAGTGGTAGGATGTGCAGATCCAGAGACTTACCCAAACACCAACATCAAGGATTTGGGACATACAACGGGCCAGTGATTTGAGATGGAGAGTGGACGGACATGTACACACAGATTATTTGACAACAGTTAACTATGGTACACATATCAATTTCAAACCAGTACATATAAATCTACGATTATCTATAGAGATGTATCTTGAGAGTGCACACCGTAAAGCTTAGCAATTACCGCAATCATTTTTGTTCCTCATCTTATCTTCAAAATCATTAAATCGTTCATGATTATATTATTGCATATATTGAGTCACCGGCCCTGCGTGGGTGTAACCAGAATATTACTATCAGTTTCAACTAAGGCTGCTTTGTCCTTGAGTCCATTAGCAAAGGCCAGACAGACCTGAATACACTAAATTACAATGCATATAATCATTTTATTTTTCTTAGCTTATTCTATAAAGCTGTTGGGCGGCAGGTAAGTCAATTTAGTCATACAAGGTTAATAGACAACCATTTATATCCATTTAAATACTCATTTGTTATCTTCAAAATCATTAAATCGTTAATGATTATATTATTGCATATATTGAGTCAGCGGTCCTGTGTGACAATAGGAGTTTGTCATTTACTAATTATTAATTATTGATATATCAGTGGGTGATAAATTTTGATGAGATGGCAGGTTTTGCATACATATATGATAGGTGTAACCGGAAGATTACTATTAGTTTTAACTAAGGCTGCTTTGTCCTTGTTGAATTCATTAGTAATAGACCTGAATACACTAAATGACAATGCATATAATCTTTTTTTTTTTTTTTTTGTCAAGCTGAGTTGGGCGGCAGGTAAGTCAATTTAGTCAATCTACAAGGTTAATAGACAACCATTTATAGCCATTTTCATTTGAATATGCTTCAGAATATTTTTGTTTAATTAAATTCAGGTGTTTACCCCCAAATGATTATAACACTTCTCAAAATGAAGTACAACACACATTTGTTTTACTGTTTTATGATTGAAACACACCGACATGGTTTGATTAGTTATCTTTAAGAAGATATCTTTAAGAAGTGTGCCTACTTTGTTCTAGATTGGTGCTACCAGTCCCAGATGACATGTAATAGGACATGCAGGGGTATGTACTGCGGACACGACAGGAAATGTACCCGATTTAATCTTGACCCACGAGGTCCTATAATAGCACGTTAGCAATATTAACATTATGGCTTTCACAGGCCCTGACGATTGGCCGTTGGTCTCACAGCAATGCGGTGGAAGAGCGCAGTCTCCGGTGAATATTGTCACAAGGAAAACACTTACAGATGAATCGCTGGTTCCATTACAACTCATTGACTATCAGAAGACTTTTAATGGTAGCATCATAAACAACGGTCATACCGGTATGTGTTTAGAAGTATTTGAACTGCAGAGGACAAAAAAAATGCAATATTATTTACAAATGTCATTTTTATCGATATTATTATTGATTATTGATGGTATTTGACAAAAATTTGCAAATTAACTGAAAATCAGTTTCTATTGTCTATTACAATAAGTTATTGTCATCTGACATTATATATTGAACTTGGGAGTTGTAAACTAATGATGAAAACAAATGACTAGGATCAAAATTTAAATAAGGGCAGATAACTCACTATGAAAGATATAGTAGTCAAGGACTTTATGTACGTATTGCCCTTTCTGATCCTAGTTCAACTAGACCTACCCTCGAATGTAAAGGTCCAAGGCGGGAAGCTGTCGGGGCCATATAAAGCCTGGCAGCTCCACTTACATTGGGGGAAAGATGGAGGACCAGGATCAGAGCATACTATTGATGGAGAACGATTCCCAATGGAGGTAACAATAATCAATCAGTATGGTTTCACTCTGAAATGTATAGGGCTAGGTTATAAAGGTAACTTCTGCATATAGTATTATGCATAAGCATTGACTTGTGTATGTTTACGGCACCTGCAGATGCACATCGTCCATATAAAGGAAGAATATGATACTTTGTCCCAAGCTCTGAACGACAGCTCTGGCATTGCAGTTCTTGGATTTTTCTTTCAGGTAAACCGAATATAACGCTGTACAGGCCTACGGTTTGTCTTTCATGATGGAAAACATTAATATTATTAGCGTAATTTAAATGAATAACGCTATACTGCTTTTAGATAACAGTATAAGCAAACTTCCTTCTCAACATTAAATACAAGCTCAATAGTGAAACACAATCCTAACATGGTATGTACTCAGTTGGATGTAATGCGTGTCTTACTTTCTTTGATTTTCAGGAATCTCCGACTCCAAATAAGGAATACGACCCCATTATATCGGCCCTGAAAGATCTCAAACATACATGTGAGTGGGTTCCGTTTCCTAGCAAACAACCAAACAAACATTATTTAGGCCTACCATATCTACATCTCACGGCAGCTACTTCTGTTACAGATAATTTGATAATCTAAAACGGCAATTACCATCACAATAAATCACTTTTGACGTCAACACTGGATAACGGCAATAGCTGTTAATAACTAGATTGTCCCTTTGAACCGGTTCCGTTCTGATACCAAGTTAATGTTTTCCACTCATCAAGCGAGCAATAGCACGCTAAGCGGTGTGTCCCTGGGCGGGCTCGTGCCCCTGGAGAGTACTCTGACACGGTACTTCCGCTACCAAGGCTCCCTCACCACCCCGTACTGTGACGAGTCTGTCGTGTGGACGCTGTTTGAAACCCCCATTCTACTCAGCAGGGAACAGGTGCTGATACTGTACAACTGGTTTGAGGAATTGTGACATAGTGAAATAATTAAATAATTAGTGTGTGTTTGTCTGACTGCCTCTCCGTCGTGTGTCTGGGGTAGTGTGCATTAATATACTTACTCTGTTTGTGTTGTCTTTTGACAGCTCTCTGCGTTCTCCGATCTCCAGTCTGCCCCTGGGAGAAGCATGGTAAATACCTACCGGCCACAGCAGCCGCTGAACGAGAGGAAGGTGTATTACTCTGTAGGGTGCCTGCCTCTGGTTAGCACCGCCCTGCTCCTCTACTCTGTGTTGATATCCAGTGGACCCTCACTGCACAGCGAGGGTTGAACGCAAACACCTATGTAGTTTGATGGAATGTGAAATACAAATCACAGCATAGGCCTACTGAATATCTTTATGGGATAATGAATACAACTAATGTGGCTAAACATGTCGTGTGTCCATTTGTGATTTTTACACACACTCAAATACATTTTCAGAACAACGGAGCATACCATGATTTACCAATTAATCGGCTATGGTATTATTTAGCTGCAGATAGGCCTAACTAAGTCCCTGAAATAGCCACTGGCCATTCTTCTAGGCTCCACTAGGTGGCGGCATGATTCCTGGTTAAAATGGTAAAATGTTAAGGCCTAGAAGTGTTAACCATGGATTTGTTAAAGTCATGCTCAAACAATTGACCTACACAGGAACGCTTTGCACACTTTGTTCCTCACTTTGTGCCATGTTTCAAGCCGATATTTAAAACAACAATACATAAATCACATATTGTAATTTGCAGTAAACGGGTTAATTTCCATTGTCTGGAGGGGCTGAATCGGCTGCACACACTTTGTGGTTTTACATCTCAAAGCCGAGGAGGTAAGGTTCGGGGGCGACTGACCATCTAATGGCTTTAGCTCTTCTGATAATGTGTCATGTGATCAACTGAAGCCGTTTAGGATGGGTAACGAACCCCCTTCACTTTGACCCACTTGATGTTCTTGTTTTGGGACAAGGACACGCTCTGTACCGTCCTGAGCACAGGATGAGTTCCCTCACTGGATATAATCCCCAGGCACACAGAAATAGACGTCTGATGATGCAAGAATCCCAGGGTAGAACGCCGCTCATGCTAGGCAGTTTCCTCGCTGTCATGCTAAAGAAATGCAGCCCTAACACTAAGCCCGGGACAACCACAAAAACACTGCGTTCTTTTTTTATGTCGGCACCATAGAAAAATGACACAAAGCTTGGCCCATTCTCTTGATCTTGATAATTATCCAATCAGAATGAAATTAAAGTTGTTTCCAAGAAAATGTATTGATTGTTTCATTTGTGAGAAGGCTGGACAAGTGGTGACTGGTGTGGGCGTGCACTGTATAGATTGGCTAATGGTCAAGGTGCGTGGGCACAGAGAGCAGGTGGCTTAAGACCGGGTTTTCTTAAGCCAGGTCAAGGTTAACAATCATGGAATTAATTTTTACCTGACCCACAATCAGTTAGGTTGTATCAGTGAGAAATGTGCGGGAATCATTTCCGAACAGTAGAAAATGGATGCCGTTGGCCAAAAGCCAAAGTGGGGCTGCCGAAAGAAAAGAAAGGAAAAGGAAGTGAAAGAATCGGCCACAATAAAGAATTTCCCGCTAATAAGTTGCTTTTTAAAATAAGCTACACAAAGTGAAGAAGGGGGGAGGGAGGCTATCAGCTTCAGTGCCCATGGCCCCCGGAGGTCCTGTCCAGCCTAGCGTAGCACCAGCAAGTATTATTATCACCTCCTTTTAAATGGGGTGTCCTAAAAGTAGCCGTTTGGGTCGTGTGTCCGCCTTTAACAAGTCCTTATTTATTTGTGGAAGTTGTGATAATGTGTTATTTCATTTACAGCATTTTCTTATTATTATTTCTTGGTTTGCAGCACGCCACCCCACCCCCACTTCCTCTTCCTCCCCTTGATATGACTCTGAGGTTTGCGTTGTCTTGACAACAGAGGACAGAGGCCTACCTACATGCTCTATGGGAAGTTTCTGTTGTAGCAAGC
>OOFG01059859.1:0-11103 GCA_900323295.1 Molva molva
GCCCCTTGTTTTCCAAAGGGCCCTTTTGTGTCAATGAGTTATTATTCTTTTTTTGTGAAGGCAACCCCCTGCCATCAGTCAGTTTACGTCACATGATGACCTTAGCTGCCCCAACTGCGTCAGCGGCGTCCTGGAGTCACGGATGCAACGCCGTAGGTAAGGTCATCATGTGACCCTCAGCAACGTTTAGATGGTGAGTTTAATTTGTGTTTAAAATCACTCAATTATAACATTATTTATAGTTACAAAGCGTCACCTGCAAATCGTTCATCAGTTATGCAACACACGTTTAAGATGGCGCCTTCTCTGGAACCCCCTTTGCTTGACCTCCGCTGCTACAACTCCATCCTCGGGGAAACACTGATGGGCCCCTTTTTAACTCTCCCCCTGCCCCTCTAAAGGTCTCTGCACAGCTCTTGCACGTTGACCGTTTCACACAGTCTTCAATATAACCACTAAACGATAACACTAAGATGACTTGTAATTGTGATAGCTATATATACCACCTTCCCACCTTGTGTATAACACTGGTGGGATGGTTGGTTTTTAGTAATAGGCTATTTTATTATTGTATCTTTTATATGGCCTTATTGAAATGTTCCAAAACTGCATGGCGTTCGCACATGTCTGTTGTGTTTGGGCGGGAAAAGATCGATCCAATCAATTATGTTAGGCTGCTGGTTATGGGTCCATGACCAGCTCTGTAGTTTCTCACTAAAGCGCTCCAGCTACTAAATAATCCCTTGCCGCACCATATTCCTCCCTGCTTGTTGTATATTTGCATATTGCATATTTTTGGATCTTATCATGTTATCGTTGACTTTTGTTTACTGTGTTTACGGTTTAATGTGTGATTTTGACATCTCAGCAACCCATTAGCCTTTGTGATAAGAGGATGATGAGCTCTCTTTACTTCTCTCTTCCTCACATTAACACCTGATATTGTCACTTTTAAGTTGATCAACACATCCACACATACCTATTGAGCCAGTTCCATCGATAATTGCAGTGACTGTTGACAACGCCCTGGAATTCCCTTGAAGACTTTCATGTGTTCCCTGTGAGAACCGAGATATTTGAGATTAGCAACACGGAAAAGCATTCACAAAGCATTCATAAGGAATCCCTGGCGCTGCATCCAGGACATGAACATGTTAAAGAGCAGCAGTTGAGATTGAAAACTTCATAAGGGAAACTAATATTGCACTACATACCAGATCTGCAGACACAGCAGTGGTAATCAGAGCATATGGTCCGTTGACCAGGCCTCCACAAACCAAGAGCATTACTGCAGGAAAAGGAGAGGAATATTTAAACATTGGATACAGGAGGATACTTTGTTGGAATACAGTGTGTTGCTTTTCACCTAAAATAATTCACATTAGTCACGTTGTAGAGCTTTAATAAGCCATTGTAGTTTGATTGTTCCTTTTAGCTTACAACTTACTTCTCACAAATTCTGCAACTCAATCAATTTCTTCACAATTAGATTACAACTGGCCCAAACAAATCTCATAGCAAAGACTGGGGGTTAACCCTTTATGACATGATCACTACATTAATCTACCCCCTTGCTGCATTGTCTGCTACTTCTATTTTACTAATACATCATTGTGTGTAAAGTGAGAGACAGACATTTTGAATGTGTCGTCAAAACCACATCTACGCCTTTGTTCTAGCTAGCTCCAGCATACTAATCAGACGCACCTTCCCTTCATTTGCTAATTAATCACCGTTATCTTTACTTCTTTAGTTCACCTCAGGCAGTATTGTTTTCACCACCTTCGAGTAGACATCTCTCATTTCCTCTATAAGAGCAACTTTTTTAACACTAATGGGGCAAATGACCTTGCACTCCGAGCTTTGACTGTGTTATTCTGCACAGACCCGTATTGGAACAATGCATTTTTACACCAATTATGATAAAAGATTCTTCATTCATATTTGTTTTATTTAGTTAAATATTACTACCCAAAAGGGTTCCTTCATATCAAGTGTAGCGTGTATGGTGATTATGGTACTTACCAACTGTAGTTGCAATGCTGGTCTGTCCAACGTAGTTATATAGGAAGAGCTACAACATAAAGAAAGGCAACCTTAACATTTGAGAACTATTTTTGGTTCTTGCAACATTTTTGAGAGAAAAATACCAACATCTTGGTAGAAGGATTGGACAATTCGATATTTGTGCTTATATTTATGAATAACCATAAATGTACTATCTTTATGAAAATGAATATACATTATATAGTAAATCTACGTAATAATATCATTGTTATCTTTATCAACTTGTATTAAGTCAATCAAAACTGATGTCCAATAATTTGCATTGTCTCATTCTTATCACATATAACTCGCACTGCAATGAGAAAGTGGCACGCAGTGAAACAATCACAATACTGGAAATTATTTTGTGTTCGATTGTTTGTTGGTCATACTGTTATGACTAGCAACTATACATACCATCGGAGCAGCCAAGAGCAACATGGCACAACAAGTGGTTGCTCTGCCGCCAGAGTAGTCGGACACAACGCCAGCCATAATACCACCTGAAGACATGCATGACATCGTTACATTGTTTGATTTTTTGTCTTCTATACTGAATTATCCAAAGTAATATTATAGTCAAGTCAGCAATGCAGCTGGTGTTGCTGTGGTGCTGCACTTGGAAGAAAAAACAATTGGCAATAGCATTGTATCCATGACTCTCTTTCGTTTAGTCCAAAGAAAACCTACCTAGTATTCCACCAACGTCAAACAGTGTTGACATATCTCCTGCCGCTTTGGCTTCAAAATGAGCTAAAATAGAAATAAAGCAATTTGAATATATGATATAACATATGCATTCATTGCTATACAGCTTAATACATTTTTCAACCATGTTCCATGAGTTGAAATATAAATAAACATGTAAATAAACATGTACAGATACAATAAAAATATGTTGTATCAGTGTAATCAAGGTTGCATATTAAATTGCACAAATTAGTTTTTCATTACTCACCTACATTTGAGATGTAGAGTGGAAGCCAGTAAAGGAAAGTGTAGCTCACTAACTTTGCAAACAGCAGACATAGAGAGAACTCCACTACACCCTACATGGATCACAGTGAAATAAAAGAGAATAAACGTTTTGAAGTCAAACAGAGTGAACAGCTTCTGAAATGAGCTGGTCCCTGACTAAACAAGTGAGCCAGCCGCTGAAAACTAGACTGAAGCAAAACACACAGCACAACTGGGCCCATCAAATAATGTTAACAATAATGTTAAATCTCTTCCATAGAGATTTACGATTGCCTTCCTGAATTAGGCTTGTTAAATGTTTATGTCCGATCCAATTGATTTTGGATCGGACAGTGAATCACGATGTTTGCATGCACATCAATCTCCCAAAAGGTATTATGTATAGTATTTACAAGTAATATTTGAACCTAACTGAAATGTTTTTTTTGTTAAAGGTAGGCAGGTAGAAATTCTCATCACATTCCGACAGCGATCAATAAATCAAATGCTCGGATAAAAAAAAGATAAAATCCAGTATCTGTGGCTATCGTTGGCCTGTAATAAGCCTGTCCAATCATTTCATTCGGCCCAGAATAAAATGATTGGATGGCTTACCTTTCTGGCTCCCTACCTACCTGGCTAACGGGGTGCACTCTGCCCAGTCACTCATTGCGCTTGATCAGAGTCATGCGCAATGGCTAGGCAGACCTATTGCTAAAGCTAGGAAGCTAGGAAGCTAGGAAGCTAGTCACGTGTTTTGGGGGAGTGGCTTTGGAGAAAGACCTGAAGGAAGGGGTGTTATTTTTTCGGTTGGATACTTTCAAAATCTAGCTTACTCTGGCTGGTTTCTCCAAATTGCCTTTATGTCAACTGTGTAGCCTTACACAATGACATCAAAGTATTTTTCTGAAGGGATATTTTTTTAGATTCAATATAATTCCTAACCACATTTCAAGTGTAAATTCAACTCACAGGGATACTTAGTGCTCCACAAAAGCTGATGGCCTGAGTGTGGTCCTCTTCTGACCGCTCCGTGGCGTTGGAGGAATTGCTTGAGGTCACTTCACTTATAGCTGTGTTATGCAAAAGGGGCTCCCGCTCAGTGCCCTCCTGCTGTCAAAAAAACAGCAAAATTACACACAAAAAGGACAATAATTGTTAAGCAACAAGTTAGGGTACTCTGAGAATAGTGATTATAACACACAGGCCAAAACAAAAACTAACATTGGGAAATGGAAATTAATAAGCAGAAAATACTGGCTATAGCATTTTTGTCGGAGAAGACACTATTTCTACTTAGCATGTTTCCTTAATCACTGATAAAATATAATGGTCAGTCTATGATTTAGTACAGCAAATGTGTCCTTTAAAGCTGCATTACTAAATGTATTTATTGAGCATTACTTAACATTTATTTAGAGTCAATATTTATATTGCGTAATCCAGTACTGTGAGCCGATAGCGTAGATATTTTTAGATGATCCATTTTAAACACTATTAAGAAAAATGCTTTTTGTTTAGTTTATCAGGGCTATGTGCCTTTTTCGGCATATAGCCCTGATAACCCCTGTTTTTTTGTCTGAACACTATCTTGGTGGGGGAACTGAATGCAAAATAGTTATACAAATCTCCATTAATGATGTTTTTAAATATAATTTCATAATAATTTAGACATTTCTATGCAAAAACTGAAAACCAGATGTTAATGGTAAAAAATATATTATTCTGAGTGTGTGGATCTTAAAACACTTACGTGGTGCTGAGGAGGTACGCAGTTAACATCTTCAGGTTCTGTTTAACAGATAAAGGTTGAGATTAATGGATTTGAACAGCAGTTTTGATTCGGAGGACAGCTTTTTGTCATGATGTTTTCAGAAATTAAAATCAAGTAACCTTCCTTACATAACCTTCCTATAATCTTTGATAAGCTGCAAAATTGACTTTAGGGACGATATAGATACGACACAAATGGAGTAAATGGATGCTGAGAGAAGTAAGAATAATACTAAACATCAATCTTTTAAGTACTAAAAAGTAAAAATCTAAATTAAATATCTTAATAAAGACAATTTCTGAACATTTCTGAAATGTATGTTTTATAAGGTAAACAAATTGTTTGTGTTCTACGGCCATTTTGTTTCATGAGATAAGTTGTAAACTTAACCAAAGTCCACCAAAAGCCTTTTACAAATTACCTATCTTTTCAAAATATGGCATGCAACATGCTTCAATATAATTGATCTGACTCTTTCTAATGTGTTGTGTTTTTTTAGCAAAGTGAAAAACAGGTTTTAGCAAACTGACTCTCGACCAGGAAGAAGAAGCAGAGAATGCCAGTTGAGGTGATGATGAGACCAGGGACGATGAAGGACAAGCCCCATGCAGTGGACACAAAAGCCCCGGCTATCAGGGATCCCAGGATGTTCCCCACCGACGTGTGGGAATTCCACACCCCCATGATAAAGCCTCGTCTTGTCACCAAAACACAAGGAAAGACAAGAAGAAAACATTGTTTTTTTAAGATACTATAATGTTTAACTTAGATCTGGAAGCTATTTGGACAAGGACAAATTGCAGAAGATTTTTCAATTAATATTATTCTTTTTTTTGTTACAAATACTACATTATAAACAGTAATATGCCTATCCTGAAACTAGTTAAAATGTGTATCTAGCAACTGCTTTGGTGGTGACAGTTTTTCTGTGAGCTGGCAAACAAATACTGATAATGTTTAGTCAGCAGCATAAGTTGTGAAGCTTTGTTACTCACTTCCCCTTTCCAAACCAGTTTCCAACACAGGTCACTACTGAAGGCCATCCTGTCGTCTGCACCAATCCATTCATAGCCTAAAGAGACCAATACATGCTTAAATGATTCTCAAAATAACATTCCAGCAGTCAAGTGACTGTAAGATATGTCATGTGATATTCACCAGTGCAGGCCGAAAGCTCTAATGCCTTTTGCCACTTGCATATTTATATAATACTATTATACATTTTTCAAACAATGACAACACTGTGGGTTATATATTTAATCATTAAATATATGGAAATTAAAGCTTTACCCTCATTTGAATCAATTTCTGAATGCGTCTAGCAATTGTTAAATTACAAAGTAATTACTGATCCACTGTTCAAAAAAGGGCGGTTAAACATGAACACCAAATGAAAATGATGTGGTTGGTAATCGCTGGTTTGGAATTTGCGTTACGACTGTTACCTGGATGAATGCGTAGTACCATATTGAGTGGATGTTCCAGTAGTAGCCCAATCCGAACAGGGAGGTGAACAAGCCACTGAGCAGCATGCCACATGTAAGGTAGTAGCGTAGCGGTAGACGCTCTCCAAATATTCCACTGAAAACACCACATGATCCGTTTGGTTAACGCAAATACATGACAATGTCAATGCAGTGCTGGGTTATTATTGTATGCACACGTACCTAAAGAACATGCCGATTGCATATGCCACGAGGAATGAGTTATCCAACATCCCATAAAGTGTCTTGTAGTTGTCCTGATCTACAAAATGAAAACAAAAAATAAAAAAGTGACATACAAAATTTCTAAATTGAAAGGTTGAGTGTATAGGGATAACTGATATTTCATTTAGATATGTATGTCTGAGATTTTAAATTAAAATGTGTTGCATTATATGGACTTACCAAAGGGTGCCCAGTCACACCACGTCTCATTATCAGTTGTGTTAAGATCTGCCGGTCGAATGACCAAGGAACAATTTCTGTGAAGCTCATTCTAAACATCAGATGAAATAACAAACACCAATGCATGTTGATTACTTGTTTGTCATAGGCAAACCAACCTACACCCTTCCCCACATAGGCCTACTATGTAGTATACATTCTAGTAATACTATAGGCTATATAATTCATTCGACAACACAAATAATGCAATACCGATAAAACATTGAAGGAGACAACATAAACAATTGAACTGTAGTTGCTGTAAGTCATGTTGTTTTAGATTAAAATCAGTAAAGGAAATACAATTTATCTATCACCATTGGTTCAGAAATGATCTAAAACTGTTAGCAGGCCTATACAACGTTTTACTTTCACATAATTAATCACCTTCACGATGCTTATCGGCTTTCGTGACAAGTGATATGCTGTGTAGGAGAGGAAGGTCAGGAAGAGGGTGAAGCTCCGATACCTGCAAGACAGATCCTACTTGAAAACCAATTCCGCTGCCTTCATATAGTTCTGATGTAAATTACATTTACATGGCCTTATTGTATGCCTATTAATCAGCAAATAGGCTTATAGCACATTATTAATACAAAGTAACACTATGGCATAGGCACACACACACACAGACACACTGACACACAGACACACACACACAGACACACAGACACACACACACACACACACACACACACACACACACACACACACACTACAAACGACATAAACAGTAGACATCTCTGATAATGGGAACTTACCAACTGTCTCGAGAAAAGGACGAAAAAAATCTTACTCCAGGAGCTAGAGAGGACCTCATCTTTAAAAGGTTGATATTTACAGAACTTAACTTTAGACACTACGGTTGTTATAACATTACTGTAACAAAGAACTACTGTCTCGCATACAAAGGGGGAGCCTATCGCTCAATTGCGTTTTATTCTCCTCGCGTCTAACTTGCATGCATCAATGAGTAATGCTATCATAGAAGTATATGAAACAGGAACTCATTACTTGTATACTTTTCAAAGCAAACCAAAAACCGGCGGTCCTCCGGTAGTCCTACAACTTCCTAGTGTAGGGAGTATATCCGTGCACATTCAACATTCCAGCGGATAATATTCGTTGCCTCCTTGCTGAAGTCTTCCAGAAGACTTCTTATAAATAGTCCCTCGGGTGTTCCATGAATAGTCAATCCGGACGGGTTTTCGTCACATGAACATTTTTGTTTTTTTCTAATTTTGCTTTTCCATGGACATTCATTCCCTGTGAATGTCGAAAACACGTGATTAGCCACTCACTGACGTCACGCTGCATGGGGATTAAACTGGAAGAGACACAAACTACACGCGTCAATGTACGCGTCAGCATTGAAACAGTTTTAAATTACTTTATTGTTTGAAGGCTAACTTGTAAGTAGGCTTTTACAAAATGTTGCGATGCAATTTAATATCAAGAATACGCCAGACTTTTTGACATGATCGGACGAGCAACTAGGTTACTATCGAGCAACTAACTTTAACCTAATTGGTTAAAATGGGTCAATCTCTCATTTCATATCGGTTAATAACCCATAACTAACCGTCGATGCTAAAATAATTTAAAAACCTTGTTAAATAAAACATATATTTATCAACACTTCAAATAATGTATTGGCATCCCGGTCTGCAAAGGAAAACCATGTGCAGCATATATTAATATATTAGGCATATTATTATGGAACAATAATATTTTTGATTGCTGAAGGCATTGGTTGTACATAAATATTTAAGAGTTGGTTATTACTTATTATTTACATAGTTTGAACCATATAGTATGGCGTTCAAACTTTTAAATCTTTCCCCAAAGCATTGAGGGAGGTCCTTTGTGAATAAGTACCATCAACTGTAAATTACGATTTCAACCAAATTCCCTCTCCAAACTTGTCAACTGCAATACCAGGGAGAACAAGATCTCCTTATGCCAACGTGAAGACAGCTCCATTACACCCACCCATAAACACTCACCTTCCCCCCTTCCCCACCTATGTACTCCCACCGACCTTCCCCACCTAAGGAAACCCACCCTCCCCATGGACTGCCACCAGGTACCCCCTACCCCCCATTTTTATTTATTTCTCTGCACTTGTTATAACCGTCCTGTACTATCAGCGGTGACACACAAATTCACTGGCTGAGATGAATAAAGTACATCTTTTTGATCTTGTGGGCAGACAAAAGGAGACTAAAGGAGAACCAGCCATGCAAAGGTCCAGACACTGTTCTTCATCAGTGATGAAGAACAGTGTCTGGATCTTTGCATGGCTGGTTCTCCTTTAGTAACCGTAGGATTGGTTCCAGATGAGTCACAGTCACTGCCGAGACGTTACCTAAAGTTGAGCATGGAAAAAAAGAGCATGAATATGAGTAACAGCAAGATAAGCAGAAGTTATTTTATGACCACAGGAACACAAAACCTGAGCTTAATATGGGAGATAAATCATAGGGGAATATGGGGAATAAAGATATTTGCACTTTGTCGGTTACAACCATGTTCTTGCAACATAAACAATAGGCTGCTCTTGTCGTATGCATCGCATAGATTTGTTAATACACACTCGTGCACACATATTTACAAATTATAAATTAAAACAAAAGAAAAGTCCCCTTTAAGTACAGAAAACACACTTGACAACATAGATTATTGTTGTTGCCAAAACGTCTGATTGTGTTTATTTGGGAAAAAGCCATTCTCCGCGTGTAAGCCTATGAATCAAATGTAAAAGGTAGAAGTTATTATAGAGTTAAACTTAGTTAAGGTTTATTTTAATAAAACATTTTTTTATTAAATCAACAGACGTAGTTAATATATTGAATATATTGTAGGCCTACTGAAAATTTGTTGTTGTTAATAAACACTGGATTATTTAAGAGGATATAGTTATTTTATTAATATAGAACAACCTTTCCCAAACTTAGGGTCGCGACCCAAAATGGGTCGCCGACCCGTTTTTATTGGGTCGCCAATTGGCTGAGTAAAATGCATAATGATGCTCTGTGAATTCATTTTCCTAATTAAAATAGGAGAGTGTTCTTTTTTTCTACGCTGTCTTTTCAGCTCAGATGCTGTTTGCGGCACCTGAGCTCCCCCTGACCCCCCTTCGCGAAAACGTTTTTGCGTTCTCCGGTCGAGTTAGAGTTGAGTGTGACTTATTTGATTCCCTCACCCTCGATCGCGATGTCAAGCGCCGCTAGACACACGGGACTCATACCGGTGATCAAGTCTTTAGTTCCCCGTGTCACATTGCTAATTCAGAGCGCTCATTTTTTACTATGCTTTACCATCTTATACAGCAAGAACAACTGCTCAGTTTTCAAGTTCATAGTGCAAGTTCGTAAGGAAGTGGTGAGAAACATAACATTACACTCAGCACATTGCTGTGATGTACATTTTAATGAAATAAAAACATTTCATATACATTTTAAATTCATGGTTTGTTGTGTTCTTTATCAGTAGTTTATAAATGTAGATGTTATGGCAATTTATGATGATTTTTTGCTAATTTGGGTTCCGGGGAGACACCAAATTTTTATTTTGGGTCTCGAGGTGAAAAAGTTTTGGAACCCCTGATATAGAATAATGTAAACTAGATCCTTTTCTACTAACTCCGGTACGTTAGGTGGCGGTATGCTCTTAATAGTAGATTTTGCCGAGAAACGAAAAGAGGAAGAAGAAGAAGAAGAAGAAGAAGAAGAAGCAGAAGAAGCAGAAGAAGCAGAAGAAGCAGCAGAAGCAGCAGAAGAAGCAGCAGAAGCAGCAGAAGAAGCAGCAGTACCACTCCAGACCGGTGAGTGGTGGTATATGCCCTATGGTATTATGCTTCACCAAACGTTTGCCAAAACGAATGAATGGAGGAAGAAAAATAAGCAGGAAGAAGTAGGCAAAATTTGTGTAGCTGTATCAAATATAAGTTGTAAAAGTGACAATGGCAACCTTTTTTGGAGAGATTTTGTCGGTGTACTCGCGTGCTGTGGAAGAAGCTGAGGAAGATGAAAACGACGAAGATGAAGAAATTCTTAAAGAGCTAGACGAAACGAGGTTAGCATTCTATTACTTGAATCGTAATTTGCGTCTTAGGCTATACTATGATAGTGCTCATAGTACTGGATCTGAGTATGTTTATGTGCATGCTATAACGTTAGGCCGAAGCACAGTTAAAAGTCTTTAGTCACACACTGGAAACCTTTTTTACCCCTCGCTGACTCGCCAGTCATTTATTGAAGGATTCTTCTCTGTCTATGAAAAGAAATCGAAAGTGAACTCTATAAATCCATACTTGACACTTGACAGAGTATGCTAAATATGATGCTTGACGCAGCGGCGGCCATTTGTATTGTGACTTGCTTGTCCCATGCTGGT
>OOFG01059859.1:11123-22150 GCA_900323295.1 Molva molva
ATGGGACAAGCCGTTATATTGGGGGGCCACATAATAAATATACAGTAGTATACGGTCAAATAAATACCGGTATAAAGAGTGTTTTCAAATTGAGCCAATATCAGGGACATAACTTACTACACATACAGAAATATAAAACATTACTACCATACTTTCATATGGTACAATAGACTTGCCATATCGTCAGAACCTCAAACATTTAATCTATATATGCTGCTTATCCACATGTGTTACCTTATTTCCATTTCCATTCAAAAATAAAACCAGGTAGACAAGAACATAAGATATGCACACAACTCAGCTGGGGCTTAAGTGCAATCATTGTATCTTCAGGGAAAAGTCGATTATGCCATTTTATGATTAAATGAATTCAAGTGAGGGTATGCAACTTTGTTTACATGCATTTTTATTACAATGTAATTGCAATGCCATTAAACATGTTACATTATGGTAATTCAAGAGTCCCTAGTTGTCTTACGAGAAAAAAGGGCTGTTCCCTGAGTCGCTGTTTACATACTTGCTCTACTAACGTTGTTGCTTTTGAATACAGGTTTTTGAACAAGAGATGATCCATACAATGGATAAAGTATTCTTACATGGAACTGTAGTGCATCAAGTATAAATACTGTTAAATTATATTGTAGCGGAACTACTTAAAATAAACAAAGGCAAACTCTTACATTTACCTTTTTGTTAGCATTTGCCAACCTAGTGCTTTGGAACACTGCTTTTTGTTAAAGGGCCCCTATTTTACCACCAGGTGTGAGCGTGTAGGCCATTACAAGCCATTTCAAAATTCTTTCTACTGGTGGCACTGGTGCCACTAACATACAGTGGCAGTGGCACCATGTCCGCACACCTTTTCTTGCTGCTTTGTCGCAGTATTGGCATGTCCTTTGTCACGTACCTTCTGTGTACATCCATTTGAAAAGATGAACTTACTTGAAATAACTAAACATTTTTTATTGCATTCACTACATTCACTGTGAACATTCACTACTCCCATCTTCTCTCGATTATTTCGATTTAAACTTACAAAGCTAGAGAACTCCTAAGCATACAGAGCAATATAAACAGTGGCTGAAAAAAATTTGCAAACAGGCAATTTCCCCACCCTTAAATGTATCTGTATTATCCCAACTGCATGATACATCTGTGCCTCATTCACACATTTTCATCAAAATACTAAGATGTTTACTCACTTCTTTTCAACAGGGAGGTGCATCTGGAGTGGTATCAGTCAAATAGTAATTTGATGCAGTGTACAAACTTAATCATAGCAGTTGGCAGGAATGCAGCAAGTAAGTTTTTTTTTTTAATAACTGGAAATTCTGAAATCGTAAAATCATTTCTTTGTGAAGAAATATATCCATTATAGTCATTAGAGCTTTCAATTCATAATCTTCATTATATAATATGAACATAGGAAATAAAGAGAAAACAATACACGGGTTATCCTTAATTTCCCCCGATCTTCTGATTACACTGCCGAAAATAGCCCATTTTGCTGTTGTGTCTTCATGTGTAGTTCATATGTACAATACATTTATTTTTGACTAAAGGTGTGTATGTGTTTCAAGCTCTATTTTTCAGTTTAGTTTACCAACTGTCATCTTCGTAGCATTCTCTGTACATATACAACATTGTTTCATCACATTTCTGTTTAATTTCTGTGACTAGGTTTTCTGTCTGTGTATGTGCTCAACTCGGCAAGCTGGGAGGCAGTTGGGCATACTTCACTTTCCAATGCGGGGAATCAAAATATCTGTGGACAAACGAGCACCGAACCAGCATGTGTTTTCTACAGAAACAAGGACATCCCTGCAGTAAGTAATTTGTCAGTATTGAAGTTGCATGTATTTTTGGATTTTATTATTACCTTATTAAGAATTATTTGACTAAGCCCCAACCAGTAGATTGGTATTGGTATTATTGGTAGAATATACACTCAGTGGCTGCCTTATTAGGCATACCTGTGCAACTGCTTGTAAATACAAATCTCTAAATAAGCCAAACATGTGCCAGCTACTCAATGCATGCAGACATGGTCAAAAGGTTCAGTTATTGTTCAGACCAAACATCAGTATGGGACCAAGCAATGATCGTTGGTGCCAGTATCCCCGAACCTGCTGATCTCCTGGGACACGCACAGAAGTCTCCAGAGATTACTGAGAGAGTGGCCAGACTTGACACGCCCCACCTTGAAGTGGATCAGCTACAGCTGCAGAAGACCACACCTGGTTCCACTCCTCAGCTGAGATCAGGAAAATGAGACTAGAGAATTAAGGTTTACAGGCTAGGTTTGAGTGTCATTTGTTAGTAAATGCCACAGCCATCCATGTGCTGTGAAAAGCTCTGTAAGAGTATCTGTTCTGGTTGACTGCTGCCTCTGTATGAGATGATTTAGATTTAAGACTGCTCCCTATCAATCAGGGCGTCTCTACCCTGATTGGTTTCGGGAATCCATCTTGCCTGTCAATCACAGGTGCGTGAATAGAACACTTCTCAGTGGCGGAGAATGTAGGGAGGGATGGAGCAGAGAGGATCTTCATAGACTTGCTCTTTTCGGCTTTCTCTCTTTACAACTCTCAAATCTTACCTACATCGCCTTTTAATACTAGGCTATTTAATATAGGATCACACTACATCTCCCGAAATTTGCAGATTTACTTTAAATTATGGTGGTCTGTCTGAACTATATTTCTGCTGTGACACGGAGATGGTGGGGCCAGAATTTAGTATAGACATAGTCACTTGCTTGCATCCTACCTTGTGTCAACAGTGCCGGCTGGTGGTGGTGTGAGGAACATTTTCTCTGCACACATTGAACATCTGCAATCGAGCGTTATTTACATGTCACAGCCAGTACGGCCAGTAATGGCCTCCATAGTCAACAGATCTCAATCCAAAAGAGGACATTTGGAATGTAGTGGGTCGGGAGATTTGCAGCATTGTGCGCTGCAGATCACAAATCTGCAGCACCTTGCGTTATGTCGTGTCTACATGACATAACGCAAGGTTTGGTTTGTGGGTTGTGTTTCAGCGATATGTAAGAGCAGACCAAAATGGGCAAACAAACACCACGCGTCAGCAAACCATGACCAGTCATCATTTGACAGAAAAGTTGTTGGGATCATGCATAGCGTGGCAAACGTTAGTTGTTGGGTCTGTTGGGTCACATCGATTACTCACTGCAATCAAAGCGCACCAGGGTTCACTTGGGAGCCGAGTGTGACCATCCCCCATGTGGTCTCGGACCGCTTGTTGTGGTCCGCACCTGAGTCCAACTGCTGCATCGTCATTGGCTGAAACGAGTCGAACTAGTGAGGGAAACGCTCCAGGGTTCAGAACAAATGGGTCAAAGAAACTAGGTGTGGAAGAGCCTTAAGGAATGTTTCTCATGCCTTGTTGAGGTCATACCACAAACTATCAGGCAGTTTGGGGAAAAGGGGGTCCCTACCCATATTGGAAAGGTCTACCCAATAAAGTGCCCCCTGAAGGTGTATTGGGCAATAAGTATATCAGTGGAAGTCATTTTCAACTTTTTTTTACTGGATGTAATGATGATGTAATTACGTTGCATTAAAATGTGATTTTACTTTCAAGGTTATCCTATGCAAAATCAGTGGCTACATAGAAGAAGACCAGCAGTTTCAGTGGACTGAAAAGGTAAAGAAATAATGTACAAGATTGGCTACCCAGCACAAAGTGATTGAAAGGTTACAAAAATGAACCACCATACACCTCTACTACTACAATGACCTGACTTTTCCTCATAGGTGTTCGGCTGTTTCAAGCAGAATGGACTGAGTGTGACAGTGCTGTCGGACAGCCCTGTGGCCGAGTACAAAAACATTGACTATGCTAGTAGCAGCTCCACCCCCTTACTGCTATGTCTCCAGACCAATTCTTCTACAATAAACCCTCCATGTCCTCTTCTTGAGCAGCCTAATATATTCACTGGAATCCAAGCAGCAGGTAAGGTACTTGTTTGATGTGAAATAAATGTTTTTTTTCTACTGTCTTTTAATTAATGTAGCGGATTATTAGGGTTATGTACATAAAGAATATTATCAAATCATTTTTTGCAACGTACTGACAGTTACCATCACAGTTTGGCCATCTCAGCCCTGTGTAATGCTAATGCATTACAAAAAAAGAATAAAATAACAATTAATTCTATTGAAATAAAATCTACATCACAAAGTGTGCAAAATGCTAAGGGCAATTAATAATCAATGAAGTAATTTCATGTTTTATTTGGGTCTGTCTTAAAATCACATTATCCAATTATGTACATTTTTGGCAATACCATCCATAACTAGTGTTACCTTCCATCCTCTAAATCCAAACCGTAATCGGGATCTTTGGATTTCGCTCTTGCTGGTAACCAGCACTGTATATAAAGGAATACATAAAGGAAAAAGATTATTCCAGTTTCTTCATTGATGCAACTAAACTCTATCTTCTTATACTTCATCTCCTATGCGCATCATCGTCTCCCTGCGTTCACACGTCATCTCTTGCCCTCCCCAAACGTCTTAAAGTGACATCGTACATTTGTAAAACTAGGCTGCTGAAATTTAAGTTAATGGTCATAATCTATGGTCCAATATACATTTTTTGACCATATCGTGGGTTGTAACCACTACACACAAATATTTTGCTACCAGTTCTGTATAAAATAATTGCATGACATCTTCACATCTGACAGATTTATTGTATTTTACTTCCATGTGAGCATATTTGGGCACCACAGTGTTTGTGTTCATTCATATAAATACAAAACGTAATTTTTTTGTTATTGTAAAATACTGATTCCATTCTATGTCCTCAGTGCTCAGCCATTGTCAGGTCAACAAAATACCTACTGTTGCCTACCAATGCTACAGCGATGCCATCAGCCCTGACTCAATCACCATGGACACCTACAAACTTGCATTCACTAGTGTTGGGGATATCAAGGTGAGCTTCCCTTTTCATGACCACAGAAAACTTGCAGCATACATAAGGTAACATTGGCATTCAAACTCCTTTATATATGTTTCATCCTTTGCAAGATGCATGGCAAGATGTTTGTTTTGCTGTGTGCAAGTGAAACACCATGTCATGTAGTTGGCTAGAAGTTAGAGAACACTTCTCTATTATGTAAAAAAAAATATTTGAAGAACTATGAGTGATTATCAGTATTGGTGAGTTATTTTTATGAAATGGTTAAAAAATTCAGCTACCCATACAATAGTACATATTAGAAAGTGAATAGTGCAGTTTAGCTTAATCTATTTAGAAAACGTTATTATATTTATGTGCAACACAATATTTTTTGTGGTGTTTATTTATTTATTTATTTTAGGATGTATTTTCTATAAATGTTTTGTTTACTTTTAGTAGAATTTAGTTTACTGGCTAGTCAGATCCTCTTAGAAATATGAATTTTTAAAGCGTTTTATTCTGACATTTTTCTCCAGGTTGGTCCCCTGCCGAGTGCTGACGTAATCAACAAGTGCATCAAAACAAATCAAATCCAGAGTAATCTTTACATCTGATCTTGTTTTTTGTTTTAATTTAATGGACATGAAAACGAAGCAACTGTTGTAACTGAACAAACACAATTAATGAGTAAAAACTATTCGTATTATTTTACTAAGAACAGTTTATTTTAGTTCCATATTCATTCATTTTTTTATGTCATGGCCTCAATTTATAAATAAACTACTTCAACTCCTTTTTCTTTTTACATTGAAATAATGTTGATGAGTTATGGCTCATTATGCAGTGTTCCGTGGGATGTTTAGCTATTTTATGTAATGTGTTATTGAGATAATTAATGTGTAATTGAGATAAGATGCACTTTATTAATCCAAGACAGCAAATTAGGATCCCTCAATGATAAATTCTTAGACGGGTTAAAAAATAAGTATCACGGTCATAAATTCCCGTGGGAAAATACATAACTGCATTAACCCATGACGGTATAGTTCCCTTGCCTTAGTTATGGGCAGGGCAGGAGTTTTACCTTCCATGTTTTTTGTAGAGTCCTATGTGGACACGGGGAGAACATTCAAACTACATAGAAAGGCCCAAATTCCAGTTAGGTCTTCCAAAACTGCATAACCCCATTCATAACAATTTGTGAATAACTATTCATGCTAATTCCATTATATTATAGAATACTGATGATGTTAATTTATTTCTCAGTGAACATGAGCTTAAAGTCCATTATGTAACATTTCAACCAGCTCGTAGCTTAAAATTACCAGGACATGTCTGTATTCAATGCTGATTGATAGTGATTTCAATCACTACAATCACACCCTGTAACTGATGTATTTTGCAAATAAAAAATGCTCGCCGACCCGTAGGCCTACTTCTCTTTGTTTACAAGAATCTTACCATCGACACTCCTAAAACCCCTCCCACTTATGCCACCCACCCAGCCGAGCTACGCTAGTTTGCTTCACACAGTTGTAGAACTAGTTAAAATGGACAGAACACGGTTATTACGTTTTTTGTATTCACACATTGCAACATTAAGTAAGTGCTAGGTTGGGCATTCGAGACTGCCTGTCTTGGCGCTAGACTCTTGAATTGTTGCTGTAACAGCTAATTGCCAGGTAGCTAACCTGTCGCAATCTCAAGTTTATTAGGTCAAATTTGTTTAAACACACACTTTACATTTTTCTTCCTTGCTTTCTTGTTTATTTAGAGCTGTCTGGCAGTAGAGGGGCATATTTATTATTAATCAATAAATTATAATTATTTGCACACAATATCGGGTTGGTAAGTGCTGTGTGTCAGCAGGAAGTTTAACTTATTTTAACTCTGGGCAGTGCGAGAATTGGATTTTGTATTATAATTTGAAAATAAGAATTATACTTCATATTAATATAAATCGGTAAACCATACCAAAAGAAAAAGGCATCAATGCTTCCCATGCTTAGGAAGTGTGCAGGGTTGAATGTGCCTTTCCCATTCACTTTCATCATGAAGGACACAGAGAACGTAAGTCAGAACATGATTCAGCGCTTTACAACAGTTTCAAGTCTGCGTCCAGCCTTCAAATATGTTAAAATGTAAGTTGAATTTACTTGTTTCTCTAATTTCTAAAGTCATATTCATATTATTGACCTATTGAACAAGGTATGATGAAAAAAGAATCAGTTCCAGCGGTGAGATACCGGCGGTGAGTGAGTGTTGCTGTTCTTAAGCCGCTGACGCCTGCCCCAATAGCTCGGCTGTCTGCAGTCTAACTGTTATAGTTGACCATTGTATGTCTGGACTGTCAGAGAAAGTCTAAAACGTTGTGAAAACAGGTAATCAGATGTCTTGAACAAGCCCCAGCCAAAATGTTCCCACAATAGTAATGTGGTTGATTATGATAACATGAACATGGTGTAGTAAGGGTGTCTCTGTGGTGTAGGTAGGACCACCTGCAGGAGCCCTGAACGTTATCATTTTGTATCGGAGTGCGTGGTCGAATCCAGCTCATGACCGTTTTAATTTAAAGACAAATAATTCATATAATCACGTGTTATAGGTGACTTTAGTGTAAGACATACCTATTTACAACAATAACAAGATACTCACACACAAACTAAAGGCAGGTTTGTGGAATTTCGACGAATGTGCTCACGTGAGCTCCGCTTGATCTGGTTCATCTGCGTAAATATGCTTGTGCACGCCACATGCACGCGATCGGGAACCAGATAGCCTGGGAACCATTAGGCGTGTAGCACCGGCTTAACACAGTTTGTTGATTATCCTACAAGGATAAATAAGACACTTGATCTGTTGAATGGTGCCAAAGTGCTGAAGTTAGACTCACTGGGTTCTGTGGTGGAAAGATGAACACGGAGTAAGGTGCAGGCCATCCTGGACAATGTCAGTCATCCCCTCGGCAACATCCTGGCAGGTCAGAGAAGCAACCGCAGTTGACGGTTCATCTCGCTGCGCTGCAGGATTTAACGGTTTAGGAGATCCTTCGTCCCCACAGCCATCAGGCTTTACACCTCAGCCAATGGCATGGGCTCACAACCTGGGTGGCTCTCTCTCTCTACTCCGTGCAATAATCATTCAAGGACTATGTTGTACTTTTTTATTGATTTATCTTTTATTCATTTATTTATTTGTTAAGTTATTGTCTATTTATATGCCTGTGTGAGCTGCTGAACACCTGAATTTCCACAAGGGGATGTATAAAGTATCTATCTATCTATTTATCTGCCCTAATTAACCCATAGTAACACTATGTGTCATTCCTTTTACTTTCTATGTTTGTTACAAAATGGAACTGCCATGCCCATGAGGCCATTGCATCAAGGCCAGAACACAATAGTTTGTCAGGACTTGGGTTAGGGGTTGAAAGGGATTTATACAATCTTGAAAGGGGGTGAGGTAAATATTACGCAATACATGTTATTACTTTGAATGAGTTCAACATCAATACAAGTATGCTTGAGCATGGTTGAAATATATGCAAGACATGAAGCATATTCATTAGGCTAGTAGGCTAGTATTTGCTGTTTTCTCAAATTCATTTCAGTGTTCAGGACTTTCCTTTGACGGTCTGCATATTTATTTTGGTAACTACCACATAATTCTCCCTGCAGAACTTTAACCTCTTCAAACAAACACTGTCAAAATATAGCTTCTCAAATGCTAAAACAACACTTTTACCATTGGTTAAAACAAACATATAGCAGTCACTATTTCATCGCAAAACTTTGATTTATGTGGGCTGGATACATATAACTTTAAATTAAATGTTAGCTTATTTCTGTAATGTGAAATTTTGTTATTTTTATATAAAGATTAATATTACTACTTAATACCAGTATTTTGTCATTATATATCCAGTGAGAGTAAGGATTTTGTAATTCCATTTTATTATATGCTAAGTATATATTCCATCTACTTATGATTGCAATTAAATTAATCTCTTAAAAAACATGTACATGTTTATGTATAGTAGCTGTTCTTAAGACATGGCAAATGCAAAGCAAATTCTGAATTACAAAAAACCAACACCTGCATACAATTATTTCCCATTTCATGCAACAATTTACAATGGTGATACCACAACAGTTTAGACATGACTGACAGCACACAACTGGTGGGGTGAAGGATTGAGGGTGAAGCCCACTGCTGGGGTCAGATCCAGTTCCTCCTCTGTTATTCCAGGTGGAGGAGTGAATCTGAAGCGTTGAAGGAGGGAGGTGAAGAAGAGGAAGAGCTCCATCCTGGCCAGACTCTCACCCAGACACGCCCTGCGACCTTGGACAAAATAAAAATGCAATACGTTTATTTTTGTATTCATCCAATTCATTTGAAAAGAAGGATTCTACTTGATGTGAATATAAATGGGTAAATCATACCAGCAGAAAAAGGCATGAATGCGTCTCTCTTCACAAATTTCCCATGCTTGTCTAAGAAGTGTGCAGGGTTGAATGTGCTTGGGGTTTCCCATTCACTTTCATCATGAAGGACAGATGTCAGTAATGGATACACAGTGGTCCCCTGGCAACACAGAGAGAACATAAGTCAGAACATGAGTCAGCGCTTGACATCAGTTTCAAGTCTGCGTCAAGTTAGTCCAGACTGCCTTCAAATATAAATACAATTATAACGTTTTAAAATTGATAACTATGTATTTATACAATTTAAGTTGAGTGAACACAGGGGCGTCTGCAGGTTTTATTCTCAGGTTACGCAAAACAAAGTCTGAACTTTGTTATTGTTGACAACCTCCGGCATTTATTTTTTTGTGCTACATTTTCAAACTGGAACCTACTTTTGAAAGGTAGTTTCTTACATTTCTTAAAGTTACATTTCGCTTGATCACGGTCTGTTTGTTATTGTGTCCACCCAAGTCACGCTCAAGGAGTAGTCTCTCCCTGAAATCTCGTTGTTTTCAGGATATTTCCATATTTACATTACAATATCAACTCTCCTTCACCCAAATTTTTTAGATAACACTTAACTAGGCTTTCCGTAACCAAACACAACAAACTCATCTCTCTCCAGCTCCCACTCATGTTTCTAGTATTCTCTTCCTGCAACAACTGAACTCAACTGTCATTGAGTGAGACTTTCGTTCAATGAGAGTTTTACTTCTTGACGTTTTATTTCTCTGTAGGGATCGTTTCCATAATGACAGAATATAATCTGAGCCTGTCAGTGGCAAAAGCAAGCACTTTTAGAGGACGTACATTGACACACGCTATTGCCCCAAATGATTACATTGCAGCCCGTTTCGTGGATTACAGCTACAGATGAGTTTTGAGTGAAGACTTGAAGTAGGAGAGTGAGTCCCAGATGGGTTTGGGGAGAGACTTCCAGAGGGAAGGGGCGGTGATGGAGAAGTCCCTGTCGCCCCAGATTCTGTGTTTGGTCACGGTGGGACGTGCCAGGTGGTTTGCATCAGCAGATCGAAGGGCTCGGGTGGGTGCATGGCGGTGTGAGAGATCAGTGAGGTAGAATGCCAGGTTATGGAGAGCTTTGTGGGTGTCAGTAGCAGTTTGAATTTGATGCGCTGTTTGAAGTGGAGCCAAATTTGCATTATAAAATGTACATCTTATTGTTTAATAGGTAACAGTTTTACATCTCATTGTTTTGTAGGTTGCAGTAAAGACATTCTTTTTATATATTTATCTTCTTAAATTTGTCTAATTTGAACATTGTTTTTTGTTATAATTTTTAATTGCTGTTTGATATGTGTGATATGATATGATACGCTCCATTAGGATTGCTAATCAACTTCGTACTCATTGTACTCTGTGCAATGACAATAAAAGGAATTGTATTCTATTCTATTCCATGCTATCTGAATGCAAATGGAAGTGAGGGAGCTAAACTGGTGAATGGTAATGGTGTGACCTTACTTTTTAAGTATCTGCTTTACTGCAAAGAGAAAAGCCTTCTATGCAGATTGCTGTTAATCTGTTAATATCGTTATTCAGCCTATTTTGGATTAAAATGTTTTGATTGCTCTGGAGATTGCTACACTTTGCTCAGGTGCCGGCATTGTT
>OOFG01059860.1:0-16609 GCA_900323295.1 Molva molva
CAAGAACTTCATCACGTCGTTACTCGTTCCGGGACAACGGTTGCTGCAATCATCATTCACACGACATGGGGGGCACTTAGTGAGGGAGGTGGTCAAGATCTGCTTGGCCTAATCCCATCCTCTGTTGTATGATACAGTGTTCTAGAGTGGTTCTACAGATAGGACGTTGTGATGCGCCATCGTTGTCTGGAATGACACTGTTCAGTGTAGAAAGACAAAACCTTTGGATATAATTAACAGAGGCAGCAATTGATTGGATCCCAATTAGTTTTCATCTAGTGGTTGGGATTTAATGAATGTAGAAAAAATAACAAACAAATGGATCAACAGTACAAACAACTACCCTCCTTCATGAGGGTTTCACTAGACATCATCAGCCTAGCCTAGGACTTGACATCATATGGGGTGCATACTGCACACATGCACCTGTAATGTACACAGGGATGGGACCAGGTCCCCTATGAGTTTAATATCTTATATTATGTGTACTCTTTGCATGCTTGGCACACAAGCATGCCAAGAGTGGGGTTACGTTTTTCTTAAATGCATATGTTCTACTATCTATATCTAATTAAATGTTTACTTGACCTAAATGTCTGATGGACCTGGACCTGATTCAACACTAAAGGAGAGTATGCTAAGTGTATGTAATCTAATGCCGTTTCAACACAGCTGACATTAATGAATAACCACGTACGCACACAGGTAGCGCAATCTTTTGGATATTCACCTGCTTCTATAGTGGATGTAGTTTTTTTCCATCTTTTGTTTTTTGTAACTGTATTTAGTAGTTACCATCTCAAGAACTCTTTTACTAAAGGAAACATTTTTGTATTGATAATGCCTGTACACTTTTGAAAGTGACACCAATCAATATATATATTTTTTTACTGATTATGTGTCAGGGTTACTGTTGCCACATATCTACAGAGCAAATAAATCAAGCCAAAGCTTTATTTGTACACATTGCAACATAACCCTGCACCACATTGTGCTTCACTTGACAGGGGAATAGAAAAGCAAACAAACTACGAGAGACAAAATGCACTGAAATAAAATAGTACACTGACTGATAATAAAAATCAACTGTATTACAACATGCAGTTGGACAATAAAAACGCCCATGAAACCAATACGAATGAAACCCATTAAAACAGATTAGGGAACTGAGGTGGTGATAAGAGAGCTGGATAAAGGTGTGTTTAGGAGTTGAAGCACCAGTGCTTTTTAAAACAACTCTTAGCCATGGAGTTGTTTCAAACTGCGGTTAATCTTCTGATCCATGCAAACTGCTAAGTGAATGTTAGCCAAAGTAAAGAAATGTTTCGCTGCCCAAGGACAACCTGTCGCTATTCTGCTCTCCAAAGTAAACATCAGACATTGTGCAGGTTCCCAAGGAGGGAAGGTATTTCCCGTTGTATCTAGCTGGGCTACAAATCTTAATTAACCTCAAACCTTTAAGTTAGGTGCAGGGTACTACTATGATGTTGAGGTGTGATTCTGAGTATTGTCCCCCATACTCTTTATGTGAAATAGAATCAGCCCTCGCCTGCTCAGGAAATGATATATTAGCTTTTTAATTGCTATTGCCACATAGCATATTGAATGGCCATCACGATAAATGATGGCTCGGTGAACAATGCTTAATCTGCCTAACACCATTGTAGTAAACATGTCAAGTAGTTGAGTCATAGATTCTCAGTTCAAAGTTTGGCTGCAATGGTATGTATCGAGGAGAGGAGATGTGTCTTTTTATTGATTTTCCCATGTCTGTCCCCTTAGCACCTTTTATTTTTTTTATTTTTTTTTAAAGGTCAGCCTTAATGACATAGAAAGTCAATACGCAAGCTGCGGAGGCAGTACGCTAAATAAAACATAGGAAAGTGCTCAATGTTAATTGAAAGTATCTGCCATGCAATTAAATAGTTTATTCATTAGGAATGAATGGGGGGTTGGACTGCTCTGTATTTGTGAATGAATAGGTTTGGGTCCTCCCCAAAGGGCCCACAGATAAGCAGTAGTTACAGATTATTTTCAAATGTAGAACGACTTCAAAAATAGATTATTCATGGTGACTGTTGAAGTAACAAGTGGATATTTCGAGTGAGTTGATATACTCTGTTTAACAATATGACCTATTACATTAGAAAATAAATGCTATATTATTTATAGAGATGCCTTTTAAAAGCTGAGAATTTTGTTTGTAACGGAAACCAAGAGGCCAACATTATAGAAATGTGTATCTCAATCAAGGTTAGGAAAATTACCAAATGGAGGATTCTTTTGGAGTTTATATATGCTAATTATTTTCTCTGTGCACCACTGATATAACCATAGAATGTTGTAGTTCTGGACACACAGAACTCCCATAACAAACCAGCAACACAGAACTAGCATTCATGACAAGAGCACTCCCTAGCGTCATGTACCTCTGGATTAATGTCTTTCACAGTCACCAACACATCGATTCTATGCATAACAAATTAATTCTCCTATTGATTTGTTATTCCTCTTTGGTGGACGGGTTGAGGTTCACTATCTCATGTTACTCACGCGTCACCCTAGCCTAGCCCTCAGCGCTGTGTTACGACACAGGTCATTGTTTTGACAGTCCACACACCTACAATGAGCAAGCAGACTGGCAAACTGGCTCTTAAATGTTCTTGTGGAGCTGTGACGCTATCGCCGCTCGTGGTTATTGATTGATCATTTAATGGCAGGGCGTATTGGAAAAAGCGGTGCAAAATCTAAAAACAGCAATGGCTATTGAGTTAGATTTGGTGGCACTCTTTTGTATTCAGGTCATGCTCATGCTGTACTTGCTCGAAAATGTACAACAAAACAAAACAGTTTTTCTAAAAGCCATGGCCAAATATTTTGAATTGCAGTTGAGAAAATAAAACACTGCCTTGATTTTGACAAAATGCCACGTTATCATATAATGTGATAATGTAATATGATTAGGTTATCTGGTGGTTGGAATTTAATGAATGTAAAAAAAATAACAAACAAACGAACAATAGGAAAACAATAAAATACCCCAGCTGGACACCGGTTCACCATTCAGAGGCTGAGTAAGTACAGAAGTGCCGTAGTGTAACTGAGAGAAGGGGCAGGCCGAGACATTCAATATTTGTTCTACTGAGCTAAAACATTCTAACAAGTCACCACAGCATTCTTCAGGAATAGACACGCTTAGCTTCATATCTCAATATTACGGCAATCCCAATCTCAGATCCAGCATTCCTACTCTGTTATAGCCAGCCTGTTCTCCAACCCAGGGGTTCTCTAACCCAGCCTGTTCTCCAACCCAGGGGTTCTCCAACCCAGGGGTTCTCCAACCCAGCCTGTTCTCCAACCCAGCCTGTTCTCCAACCCAGCCTGGTCTCCAACCCAGGGCGTTGGAGAACCCAGGGCGTTGGAGAACCCAGGGCATTGGAGAACCCAGGGTGTTGGAGAACCCAGGGCGTTGGAGAACCCAGGGCGTTGGAGAACCCAGGGCGTTGGAGTACCCAGGGCACGCGTTCCACAACGGGCACTCAAGGCCATTTACACTGGCACGCGGAGCAATTCAAAATATACATATTTTTTTATGTAATTGAGTAAATACAAACCTGGATGATGTATAATGGTTAACAAAATAATAATTAATCTTGAAATATTGAACTAGTCTCAAACTACACAATTGTTTTTAACAGCACACACGCGGGGGCGTGCACAAGTTAGGGGTCTAGCGCCCTCACCCCTTCCCTTTCATCAGCAGACGAGCGGGAGCTGAGTCATAAGGCTAGCTAGCTATCTTTTTGGTTTTATTACATCTAAGTTGATAATGGCAGTAGCTAAAAAAAGGAGGTTGTCTAATAGTCGCCTGTTTCAGCCGTCTTGGACAAACAAATTCGTATTTATTTCACAAAAGGACCGAGCTTTGTGCAAGTGCATTACTGTGATAATGTTGTCTGTCAAATTTCAAGTGTACAACGTCATTTTGAATCAAGTCACAAGAAGAATTTCAAAGATGAGGTGGATAGAGTTGAATCATTCAAGAAGGCAGTGGCCCAGTACGAGAAGCAAAGCAGTGGGTTTACAACCCTATGTGCCGTCAAAAGTCAAGCTACAGAAGGCAGCTATAAAGTCGCGCAGTGCATTGCTAAACACGGGAAGCCATTCTCGCATGGAGAACATGTAAGGTGACTTTCCTCAGTAGTTCGGAGGTTATATTTGATGGGTTACCAAAAAAAGACACGATCATCTCCAGGATTAAAGTCAGTGCGAGAACTGTAGAAAGACGCATTACTGATAGGGCTGAAAACATAAATCACCAGCAAACTCTTGCACTGAAAGGTGCGTCGGTGTTCAGTGTAGCTCTCCACGAGTGTGGATATAAATTATATTCCTCATCTAGCGGTGGTTGCAAGTTACTGCGACAATGCATTTTGAGGTGAGAGGGGTTGATATCAAGAATATATTTGCTGTTACAACTGACGGAGCCCCCCTGATGGTAGGGAAGCAGACGGGATTCGTTAATCAGAAGATATTTTGGCATTGGCACTATAGACGTGGAGACGAGCAGCAGCAGTAATGTAATAAATAAATAATTGTCTGTGATTTGAATTGTTTTTACATTGTAAAGTGGCACGGGACGTCCAAAAGGTTGCCGACACCTGCTCCAGCCTACACGCCAGAATAGGCAGTTTGCAATATAACTCAAAGCTACGCATATGAGCGTTCCCTGGCACAGTGCCCCCTGTCGACTGGTGGAAGGGAAAGGAAGAGGAATATGATGAGTTTCTGTCTGCCAAAACAAAATGGATGACATTGGTTTCATTCTCATTTTTGGTAGTTTTACCATTAAAATGCATTTTGAGGAAGTCAAAACACCCCTGTTTTCAGTTTTTTAACTTGTCAAACTTAAGTTAACATTTACTTGGCTCCAAAGTAAATTACACCATGGCAAAGAAATTGTCGGTGTGGCAACATTTTGTTAAAAATATGGTAAAAAAGGTTTGTAGGCATATCATCTAAATACGTTAGGCATCAATTTTTTTGGATTGAGATGCTCCGTCAACTTTCGTGTTTAATGCTAAATAGGCTTTGAATATGAACATATCAGAATTGGCACCTTGGCATCGCAGCGCTATCCATTGGGATCCATTATATTAAACACAGAGCAAGACCTAAAAACGAATCTTCCGGCGTGTGTTGTCGTTCTAATACGCAACGCTGCAGCTTTACATTGAAACTCTGACGTAACTGAGTCAGACTCTGACCAAGAGTGGATCCAAAAGCCACTGACTTTCTCAAAACAGCATTTCCGTGATAGTAGGCTACTAGGTAGAGTAGAGTGCACTGTGGCCGATTAAATTAATCTAGAAATAGCGCAAATGTTTTATTTTATTTTCCGATCGACTAGTCGATTAGTGAGAGTTGGACAAATTTCAGTCTACCAATATTTTTTGGGGTTGTCTATGGCCCTAGGGGATTGATAGAAAACGTTGCATTAACTAACAAACTAAAAATCATATCCATTCACTGAACGAATATTAAGAAAATTTAAAATCCCCATTTCCCACTAGAAATGTTATCAAAACGCATTTTAATGCCGAAACTATCTTCAAATGTTGCATTTTCAACTGAGAATTAAACAGAAAAAATATCTCATCCATTTTGTTTTAGAAGACAGAAACTTGACAAAAGTATTGCTATTTATTCGACCATTGATGGCTGTACCTGCGAACCCTTGGTTCCAGATATGTTATCACACTATTGATCTGGTGTATACATTTCTTATTTCTGCACAGCCCCTTCTCTTGAGGTTCTTTGTGGGTCATACTTTGTACTACAAGAGGAGAGGGACATTACTTCTGGGGTCCAGCTCTGTACTACAAGAGAAGAGGTTGTTGGCAAGGTTTGAAAATCCATCTGGATTTTTGATGTCTGAGGTTTCAGCAGCACTTCCTGATTGCCATTAGCTGTTTGTCAGTGTTGGGGGAACAAAAGTGGTGCCCTGACTCAGCGGTTCTCCGCAGTCAGTGGTTCTTATCATCTTTTTTTGTGCTCCATGAAGCTGTGTACTCTCGGGCTCTTTGCTTCCTCGTTAACTTCTCCTGTCTTTAATTAAAATCCTGGATGCACCAAGGATGAACCTTCCAGGTTTTTCATAATATTCATGGAAATGGAGCATTAGCGCTTAGCTTAGCATTTATTCAAATTTACACTGTGAAGTCATTTTGTGAGCTATCGACCCACAATACACAATACACACGTGTTAAGGGGGGTGGCCTCTATGTGCCCAAGTAGTTTACAGTCCTTGACTACAATTACTCAAGTGTAATTGTGATTGATTGAAAATTGCATTTTTATTATTTGCATTTAAGTCGGCCATCTTTTACACAATCAAAAACATTTCTTGGAATTTTAATCTAAGTCTATAGATCATGCACATCAACACTGTGTCATTTAAAGCTTTGGTTCTGAAGCTTTGGTACATAATACATAAACCCTAGAATAACAATAGGTATCCACAGATACTCTGTGAATACCTAATAAATACTAACGCTAATCTATTATTTGTATTTCACTATTTGAGGCATTTCAGAATTGTAGGCCTATATCTTAATCAACAAAAAAGTTATTTACTACTTTGGTAAATACCTTTTACCATAGAGGCATTTATAGAGCGGGTGTGTCAGCAATGCCCTGACGTGCAGCACATTCATCAGAGGTAGCAAGGAGCAGCGGTTGTAAATGCAGTAAACCATGTTAATAGCAGAAATGATGGCTGAAAACGATTCAACCTCCCCAAGAAGGAAACCTCCTCTTTTAACAAGCGAGGTTAGGACGTTGTGGCTCAGGGCCATTTATGGCTCTGGACTAGGGGTCAGCCATGGAGTCCCAAGTGTGCTGCGGTAATTATCGTGGTAATTATAGTACAATCATCATATCGTTAATTTGATTACTAATAAGTTCAACAAGTTAAGGAATTTGCAAAGTAATGGGCAAATTATTACAACAGTTTTTAACCAATTAAGGTTGATTTATAAGGGGTTAATTGCTTGTTGAATTTAATTAAATAATGAATATGTGGTAACCTTTGTTGATTGGAAGGCCCTTCAAGATGGAAGGCAAGGATACCTCCCAGAAGGAAGTACCGTAGGGGAAAGCCAGCATCTTCATCTTATAGATTGTGATCGGTGAAGGGCAATAGCAGCAGTTTAATTGAGCAACCGCTGATGCTATGTGTTGGACAACAGCAGCTGGGCCTTCACTAAGTTTTAGCTTGTCAGGGGCTGGCCGAGATGGGCAGCTGTAGAGCTGCAGAATGTAACAAGAAAAAAATAATTTAGGTATGCACCTATGCGGACAACATGCCCTTTTAAAGAAACTATAAACATGTGCTAAATGATTGCTGCACAATTGTTGCGGTAACTTTACCTGAAAAAAAAGAATTGAATGTGAAAAAGAAGACAAGCAAGATAATGCAATTGGACAATTAAAAACACAACAAACTCAATCTTGAATATAATGTGTGATAATGTTTTGTATTATTGATCTCATTGTTCATTCCAGCCCTTTTTAAATTAATCATCCCATTAATGTGATTATTCAGGGTTTGAGCATATATGATGAGCAAAAGAAGTGTAGGCAAGACATTGGCACAGCCACAAAAGGAACTGCCAATGTTGGGATTTGGCTGTGGCCGACACGCTTGTCTGCTCGCCCAGTCATTTTGTAATTGTTTTAGCCAGTTCTCTCCCTGATTTACAGCCAGGCAAGGCAGCTTAGTGTGCTGGCACTTGGCAGGATGACTTGGGTGTCTATACAGTCGCCAGACATAATTCTTCAGTTTGTTTGACTGGAGTTCTGACATGAATCACCTTCAGAACCTCACTTTGGCTCGTCTTTGTGTTTTAATTGTTTTGTTATTGCACACACGTTTTTGATCATAGCTGTCAAAACTTTTACTAAAGCCACTTGTTGCGCTGACTTGGAAGACCTTTGTGAAAATCTTCTTCTCTTTCAGCAACTGCACAACTCCCACTGTCCGTTAGCAAATGTCTTGCATCACTTCCTGTGTGTCATCACTGTTGATGATGAGTATGTCCTTAAGGTCTAGTCATGTTCCCATCTGATTTTATATGGGCTGGTGAAGACTGACTGTACTGCTAAAAAACATTTGAGGAGTATTTGACTTTTAAATGGGCTTATGGAGCATTCAAAGAATAAACACTTATTGCACTTTATAGCCGGGAACCCCATTTAGCAGTCAGACGATCACCCTCACATCATAAATTTGAACATGCGTATAGGCAAATCAAAATATATACTGCAATATACCAGCACACTAGGACGTATCTTAAAATAAATCATAAACTGAAAGAACGTACTTTATTAATCCCAGGTGGAAACTTTTGGATTCATAGCAAGTACAGGACAGTAATATTCAGGGCTTTTTTTGTACAATGACTTTTCCTTTTATTCAGAATTGAGTATAGACGACATGGGACGTTGTAATGTTGGTCAGGTCCCCTGAGGAAGCAGGACGAGGGTCTTCTGACCAGAAACTAATGAGTCCTCTGTGACATCCTGCACATACAGTTCTTACCTGCTCAGTGAGCCAGAGAAAGGATTCTCTGGTCCATTAGGGGATTCCAATACCTATGAGAACTGGAGTATTTTGGTAGAGCTCTCTCTGTCTCTTGTTCTTTTGCCGTCTTTCTCTAGTCTCTCTCTGCTTCCGTCTCTGTATGTTTCTATATTTTTCTCTCTCTCTCTCTCTTGTTCTCTCGTTCTCTCTCGTCCTCTCTGTCTGTCTGATTTATATATGCACATGTCCATACATGTGGTCCCACCATATAGGTCTATACAAGAGCCCCCTACACACAGTACTGCTTTGAGTGCACAAATTTCAAACAGTATTTATTTCACAATTAACCTTTCCTTTTGGGGTAAGCTTAGGCCGAATCAAGCCAGAGGGTATTTACCATTTCTTATCCGATGTTGGAATCAGATTAATTTGGATGAATGCAGATGAAAGTAAAAGATATGGGCTGTTGTGTAATAACATCAATTGTATTCACAAGGTTAAGACATACTGCATGCAGACATGTTAATAGTAATCACATGGACTTTTTCAGAACTGCTGGTCGTCACTGCTGCTGTGGAAGGACTCGGGACGCTCTGTTCAGTCTCTACTCGTTTTATTTCTTCCATCTACTTTGACGACCAGAACGAAACTACTCATTTTATCCCACAAAGTACCTTAAAACCTGATAACCCTTGATTTGTCTGGACAAGGGAACACAAAACTACTGTTTAGGTTGATGTTTTTCGTCTGTCGCTGTTCCACTGCAAAACTGTCTGCTGCAGAGTAGTTGTAAGTATTTGTGTCTTTTGTAAGACAGAAATTCCTGGTTATGGCCTGTATGTCTACTCCTAAGCTTGTTTTAAACATAGGTCTCTGGTCTAGTGGACAACATTTTCATCTGGGTTTTATTTCGGAGAGAGTGTGTTAATTACCACGGTCTTTCAAGGGAGTGAATCATCTGGTGTTATTTGTGGCGATAGAAACAGCAGGAATCTCTTTCCTTCTCCGTCCTCTGCATTTCAAGTTGTTTTTAGTGCAGAGGGCAATAGAACCGCTAAATAATGAGCCAAGGAAGTGATCTCCATCTTGTTTTCCGACCAACTGCATCAGAGCAGGTGGTGCACTCATTGGTTACCAAACAAAATAAAAAATAGACCTCAGGAAGTTCTGCTTCTAGTGCTAAACCCATGACTCTGGGTGTGCCCTATTGTTAACTGGACATTAGCCGCTATTGTTTACTGGATTTAAGCTGCAATTGTTTACTGGATCTAAGCCGCGGTCCACAGGAAATCCCGAGGATAACACTGGGCCTGGTAGCCAAGGTCACGAAGGACCCGCCTTTGGTTAGAGCCAAACCCCCTGCTGCTAACCGTTAGCAGCAGGGGAAACTCTGTATGGGCAAGAACTGCTGAACCCGTTATGATATAGCTTACAGTTTAAAATGTCTGTTTGTGTTCAGTAAAACTGATTCAGTTGTGTCAATATAATATATAATGCATTATACAATAATGCTGTCTTTTCAAAGTAATATTATAATACTACAAAAATGATGGATGGTGATTAAAATATAAACAAATAGCTATGCATTCCTAACTATCAATTTATTTTATATCCATATTCTTGGATTCTTGGCAATGTGATCGTGTAAAGTGTCTGTATTATCAGCACCTCAAGGTCAAACCGAGTGAAAGAACTGCATAGAGAGAAAAGAAGAGAGAGCGAGGAAATCCAAATTCTTGCTGGGATAATAAGGATTATATTCAGTCATGCCTGCTGGCTTAAGCCCCTGGGTTACCTGATGAGCCATACCTGAGCAGTAGACTGTGCAAAAGGAAGCCGTGTTATTTGTGTGTACACACGCACAATCTCCCTCCTTTGCATCTCTCTCATGCCCTCCTCCCTGCACAAGAGCATTGGGTTTCTTCAAGGTACATGAGCCCCTAAAGTTCACTATTGATTCCAATGGCGCTCGCCCGACGTGTCTTAGATCAACATGCCTGTCATTGTGAGCTACCTAGCGCAGGAAGAGGATTTACAGTCTAGTCACTTTTAATAAGGCACCGGCCACGTCTGTTTTCAGCCTTGGAACCAGTAGCAAAGAAAGGTCAGGGTTTGTTTTCTGCAGAGCAAGTACTTGAATGAGTCTGTTAAGAGTGCAGCTTAAACACGGCCATGTCCCATGTCTCCCCTAAACCCAGCGGTGGAGAATCTATGATTGGTTGGCGGATTGAACTGAAAATAAAAATTCCCTGTTAATACCGCTATATGGGGTTATAGTCTGTGACACGCAGGGTTGAGGACGCAGATATGTTTCCATTGTTTCTGGATATACACTCCGAGACTTGAGCGTCGTCATGCGTAACAGGCATCCTGTCTGTGTTCTTTATCTGTAGGCACCGGGATCCCTATGCTAGTCTGGTCCCGAAAGGGCTTTTCTTATGGTTTATTTTGGGAGTCAGAAATAATCGGACTCATCATTTTGTGTATAGTCAACATGAGCCACTATTAAAACCGGGTGAGAAATGCATGCTTCGTGCTCCTGGGAAATGGAAATGTCAGTTTTGTTTTTCTTCATTTGACTTTGTAAGGGATCATTTATGTAAGATGATTCCATGAGCGACTGTTTAGGATACAGTATTTTGAGTTGTCCACCTTGTGTTTTCTTATAAGAAGGTGTACTCTTGCTATGTATACTAGCCATAGAAAATATTTCCCTACATAATAATCCATTGCAGAAATGTTGTTTGGTTGTGCTGTTTGATCTACAGTATATTATTTATGCATTACTGTACTTGATTATTTACATTTTGTATGCCATACACTTCAGTACTGTAGGTTAATTGAGACTAGAATACGCGGAAAGGCAAAATAAATAGCACATTTATATGCACCATTTGCAGTAGATATTCTATTTCACCTTGTGGAATAGATTAGCGATCAAATTAAAAAAGAAAATGCTCATTCTCTTTCGGTCTGAAAATGTCTTTATAATGCATGAAATAGCAGACATATCTGAACGCCTTCTGGTAATTAAGATGAAAGGCTCTGTCCTTGAATAAACACCTAAGTCTTATTAAGGCTACTTCTAATAACTCATAACCCAAATAACACAAGCAACAGCCCCCTACCACACTAATGCCAAAAGTATTGAGTTTGACCGACGCTAATCCGAGGAATTTAATAACCAGTCTACTTAATGGAACGTTTTGGAAGTCCAGCGGCTAGATTCTAGTTATACAAGAATATCAGAACTGGAGACACTACATTGTGTAAGCAGTATGTTTGCTTAACGCATTCATAAAGTGTCACTGTCTAAACTGTTTTTTGACCATAATTGGCGACGACAAACAGTTGCTGGGCGGAGGTTTTGTAAGATAAACATCCAGGGTGAGGAAACTCTATAGGAAACTTAGGCAGAACAATATGTCAATACATCAAACCAAGCAGCTGTAATTGTTCTGGGCTTGGAGGGATGTCACATCGTGCTGTGTGCTCTATTTCATCATTCTTTAATATTCAAGCCTCTGTGAAAGGTTCTACGCTTTTAATGCTGCCAATAAAACTTTGACTGCACTGACAATTAAAACATGTCAAACTAAGCAGAAGAGCAGATTTAGAGTTTCACATCGGTCAGATGTTTGCTAACAATGGGGGTAATTGGGTTAACATTTGGGACTTTCCAGGAGAAGGATTAGCATTCATAAATGGAAAACCTAAAAACAACAATTCCGTTGTGTAATACTTTGTTGTTTGAGCAGAATAATCCCGACTGCCCCAGTAATTTCCTTGCAGGACCCATGTTTTAGGCCACCTCCATTCAGCAAGATGAGATGAGTTGGGGGGGATTTGTGCGGGGTCAAGCACACAAACAGCACTGGGCTTAAGAGAGCTCACTTCAGCAAAATTGTGTGGTTATTTTCTCAATTAAATCAAGTAGAGGCTGATCATCCCTGGCCCTTGAGCTCTCAGAGGTTGGGATAAAAGGAAAAAAGTCTCTAGTGGTGCTCAGGCCTAAAACAAGTAATGTATTCAAAAAATATAGCTATGGTTTTATAAAATAACCCCCTTGGGTACAACGTTGTTGAATATCTCGTAATTAGTTAATGCAGGCTCTGTTCCAAGACCTTTCAGACTTTTTTATCAATTGTGAGATCCGTTTTAGGGAAATTTCCACTAGTGTTTCAGGAAGTGTAACTAGGGAACAAACCAATGAGCATATTTATTATTAGTTGTTGCCGTTGTTTTAAACTTCTCTAACCTAACAGCATCATTATTATGTCAATATAGGGTATATTAATAACACAATAAATGCATGTTATTAATTTGACCTAATGAACGCAATCAAACCATAATATAGAGTGTGGAGCAGGATAGTGTAGTGGCTTGGGTGTTTGCTCTCAGCTGAAAGGTTAAATCCTTGAGCAACATGCCTAACCTCTACCTGCTCCTTAAGGACATGTATCAAAACATTTCTAAATGGTAATAATAAAACAAAAGCTAAATGGTAATATTTTCTCTCCTTTTCCCCCTCCTGCAGGATGGTTCGCGACAGCGCAAAGAGAGGAAGAAGACGGTCTCCTTCAGCAGCATGCCCACGGAGAAGAAGATCAGCAGCGCCAGCGACTGCATAAACGCCATGGTGGATGGCTCGGAGCTGAAGAAGGTGCGCTCCAATTCCCGCGTCTACCACCGCTACTTCCTGCTCGACGTTGACATGCAGTCGCTGAGGTGGGAGCCCTCGAAGAAAGAGTCGGAGAAGGCCAAGATTGACGTTAAGTCCATCAAGGAGGTGCGGACGGGCAAGAACACGGACACGTTCCGGACCAACGGCACCTACGATCAGATATCAGAGGACTGCGCCTTCTCGATCATCTACGGGGAGAACTACGAGTCGCTGGACCTGGTGGCGAATTCCGCGGACGTGGCGAACATCTGGGTGACGGGTCTGAGATACCTTATCTCTTACGGGAAGCACACCTTGAACATGATCGAGAGCATCCAGAACAGCATGCGCTCCTCTTGGCTCGGTGAACTCTTCGACGAGACTGACGTCAACAACAGTAAGCAAGTGAACATATGTGCAGCAGTGCAGCTGGTGAAAAACCTAAACCCGGGACTAAAAAATGTTAAGATAGAGTTGAAATTCAAGGAGTTCCACAAGGCCAAGGACAAAGCGAGCCCAGACGTGACCAAAGAGGAGTTCATCGAAGTGTTTCACGACCTTTGCACCCGACCCGAAATCTATTTCCTTTTTGTTCAGTTTTCCAGCAACAAAGAGTTCCTGGATACCAAGGACTTGATGATTTTCCTCGAGGCAGAGCAGGGCATGGCTCAAGTGAGCGAGGAGACGAGCCTGGAAGTGATCCAGAGCTACGAACCATCCCGAGAGGGCCAGCTCAAAGGCTGGCTTTCCCTGGATGGCTTCACTAACTACCTTATGTCGCCGGAGTGCCATATTTTTGACCCCGAACAAAAGACGGTGTGCCAAGACATGAACCAGCCACTGTCTCACTATTACATTAACGCTTCGCACAACACATACCTGATCGAGGATCAGTTCAGGGGGCCCTCGGACATCACAGGGTACATCCGGGCTCTTAAGATGGGCTGCCGCAGCGTGGAGCTGGACGTGTGGGACGGGCCGGATAATGAACCTGTCATTTACACCGGACACACCATGACCTCGCAGATCGTTTTCCGCAGCGTCATAGACATCATCAACAAGTACGCCTTTGTGGCTTCAGAGTTCCCGCTATTACTGTGTCTCGAAAATCACTGTTCCCTAAAGCAGCAGAGGGTAATTTTTCAGCACCTGAAAAAGATCCTGGGGGATAAGCTCTACCTCGACCCTCCAAAACCCGAGGAGATCTACCTCCCCTCGCCCTTTGAAATGAAAGGCCGAATTCTGCTGAAGGGCAAGAAGCTCAGCACAAACTTCACTGGTTCAGAGGGTGAGGTGACGGATGAGGACGAGGGTGCAGAGATGTCCCAACGGATGACCATCGAGTCTGGGGAGCAGCAGACTCCTGCACCCAAGAAGTTCCAGCTCTCTAAGGACCTCTCCGACCTGGTGACCCTGTGTAAATCCGTGGAGTTCAAAGATTTTCCGACATCCTTTCAGAACCAGAGGCCCTGGGAGCTGTGCTCCTTCAACGAGGTCTTTGCGAGTCGTTGCGCAAGCGAATTTCCAGGCGATTTCGTAAATTACAACAAAAAGTATCTGGCGCGCGTTTACCCGAGCCCGATGCGGATCGACTCGAGCAACATGAACCCTCAAGACTTCTGGAAGTGCGGTTGTCAAATCGTGGCGATGAACTACCAGACGCCCGGCCTCATGATGGATCTAAACATCGGCTGGTTCCGTCAGAACGGAAGCTGCGGCTACGTGCTGCGCCCAGCGATCATGAGGGAACAGGTGTCCTATTTCAGCGCCAACACCAAAGACTCTGTTCCCGGCGTGTCCCCACAGCTGCTGCACATCAAGATCATCAGCGGACAGAACTTCCCGAAACCCAAAGGCTCAGGGGCCAAGGGCGACGTGGTGGACCCCTACGTGTACGTGGAGATCCATGGCATACCCGCTGACTGCGCCGAACAGAGGACTAAGACGGTCACCCAGAACGGGGAAAACCCCCTGTTCGACGAGAGCTTTGAGTTCCAGATCAACCTCCCGGAGCTAGCCATGGTGCGCTTCGTGGTGCTGGATGACGACTACATCGGCGACGAGTTCATCGGCCAATACACCATCCCCTTTGAGTGTCTTCAGCCGGGCTTCAGGCACATACCGCTGCAGTCTCTCACCGGGGAGGTGCTGCCGCACGCCTGGCTGTTTGTCCACGTCGCCATCACCAACCGACGAGGGGGCGGCAAGCCCCACAAGAGGGGGCTGTCGGTGCGCAAGGGCAAGCGGAGCCGGGAGTACGCCAGCATGCGGGTGCTGCTGATCAAGGCCCTGGACGACGTCTTCAAGACGGCCATGGTCCCGTTGAGGGAGGCCACGGACCTCCGGGAAAACATGCAGGTAAGAGCTCTACTGCAAAGTGCTCCTCAACCATGGCATGCTTTTAACACACTGCAAAGGTCTAGGTGTTTAGTGTTCGACTCGCATCCAAAAGGTTCTGGGTTCAAACCCCAGTGTCCAATGTTCCTGTAGACATTCCTAGAGCAAGATGCCCTTGCTCTAGGAACACCTACCTGCTCATAAAAAAAATGTATTTGCTGTAAGACGCTATGGATAAAAGCCCCTGGTTAATTACAAGTGGCATTGGTAGTGGCAAAATAGTGAACTGGGTCACCATGAATCATACAGTTGCGGTATATGGGTTGCAACATTTGTTTCCATGACAATGCTTTTCCTCAATAGGACAAAAGAAATAATACAAAAGTCTCATCGACCCCAAAGTCTAGTGTAGATCATAACCAGGTCCTCCACAAAGGCTCTGGAGCGTCAGAGAAGAAAAGGGTTGGTTTGGCAGCAGCAAAACAAAGCCACTGGGCCTGATTCAAATCAGATGTGATCTAATCCCTATGTGTTGTGCAACACACAGGACAGTCTGCTGGGGGACTTCAAAGCCCACTGCCGATCTGGCAAGACGGGGCTTTCATTAAAGCCGGCCGCAGTTATTCAGAGGCTTCGAAAGCATTCATCTCCATACTTTAATATTTAAAGCTAGATCAGGTATTAAGGCCGCACAAACGCTCTTGTGGGTTGCATCACTAAAACGGTGACTAAAGTAGTTTCATGTAAGCCTACTTTTTTATTTTTTATTCCTTTTATGAACTTAGAAAACGCTATTGCGAGGGGATTCATCTCTGGGCTGTTTTGGATGCATGGTGTTGTTTGTACGTCTTTTAAAGATTGTCTGGTTTTAGTAAACCCCTGCTTTCAACTCTTCTGATCGACTCTGCTACTGTGTGTTATGTATTTCCTTGACCTATATAATACCTGGGGCCTAATACCTTTCTTACCATATGTTTTTTTTCATGTATGAAAGAAGAAGTTCATGTAGAGAGGAACTGTGACAC
>OOFG01059861.1:0-22980 GCA_900323295.1 Molva molva
GTTAATGCTGCAGAGATTAAAAAAATGATTGATATATAAAGAGTACAGTTCCTCATCTTAATGAAGCAGAGATTTGTTTTTTAATTGCTAGCGTTAATTCTTACCTCTGTAGCGTTTTCAGTCTTGCCTTGCGGTGGAGGTGACTGGTGATGTGGCACAATCTCTTCTGACACTGTGGCCTCCTCTAGGGCTTCAGGGACAGCTCTCCCGTTTGGCTGAGCCTCCTGGGCTTTCTATAAGCGAATAAGTGCACAAAAAAGGTAGAGATCAACAAACGTCCACGTCGTATTGCAAATCATGCACACTTATCATGTTTAGCATCAGGCCAAGCAAGGCCTGGCGCCAGCCTGCTTGAGCTAACGTTACTCCTGCTAATGGCAGCTAGCGGCCGAGACTGCACATTCAGAGAGGAGTTACCTTCTCAGTCTTCTTCTTCTTCTTCTTCTGATCCTCGGGTTTGACGGCGGGCTTGATGCCGTCGGGTTTCACTCCAAAGCCACCGTCCACGGCGGCTGGTCGTCTCTTGAAGAGAAAGCGGCAGGCCGAGGCCCACAGAGCCACAAGGAGCACCAGACCGATGCACGCTGCTAAGAGGATCACCCATGGCGGAATCAGCTCCGGCTTCAGACCCAGATCCACGCCGAGCTCCGAGTGGAGGAGCTCTAGGCCGCTGGACAACGCCTCTTTCAAGCGGCTTGTGAGGAGCTTGACCTGCCTCGAGGTGGCTTCCTGGAAATTCTCCATCTGAATCTTGTCTTTTTTTTTTTAAACCCCGACCGAGAAGTAGGCGAACGCTTCCTCGGTGCTTGTGCTGAGCTAGCTCAGTGCTAGCTAAAAATAACGGGTCGCTTTCGACATGGTTGCTAACAATAAAGTCATCCCCTTCTGGCCACCAATGCTTTACTGACTAAACAGCTAAACTACATTACCTAATATACAATACCTCTTCTGTATTTTCAGTCAGTTAACATCCCAATATATCACAATGCGTCCATAGAGAAGCTTGGTCAGAGGTTAACCAATTCACCTCATATGGCTCCCTGTCGACCAGGACAACTACTGGCATTGACAGCTACAATGACATGGGCGGGGCTTAGCATCCACCCTCAGGATTGGTCAGACGTCACCATTCAAAAAGATGTCGTGTCAAAGTAGACGTGTCAAAAGTGGCAATGTAAAACAGATTAAATATATAAATAGTATTGGTTGGAACTCAATTACATATATAAAACTTAAATATATACATAATAAATAGGCCAACTATATATTTTATGAAAAAAAAAACTTTGATGTTAAGTTAGTTTTGCTTTAAGCTTTTGTTTATATTTAATACATATTTAATAAACGCTTTTAAACACCAACAGAACATTTTCTGAAAATAAAGACAAAGTATTTTGCATCCAAGTTTATTTTGAAATTCCCTACTCCCCCTATACAAGAAAAATGACTTTCCACAAAGGCAGAAGTGAACCGTCATTAATAACAAGTATTATTTTCAGGGCAGGAAAAAAAAATTATAATCACAGTGTGTCTTTTCTTTTATTTTTTAAATACTACTGCTGTCATCTTTGGCTGGGTTTTGGCCGACTGTTTACTGTCCAGCCAAATTCCTGGGAAGTAAAGGTCTAAGCCAATAGAGCAGGGCTGAGGGCTTTACATCTTTACAATGCCAATACAGGAATGTTCCAGACTGTATACCTCTTTATAAACACAAAGGAAAAAAAAAAAAGAACAAGGAGTCTGTGTTCACAACACAGACGAATATTACCGCCAGGGAAGATTGCAACAGTTTCGTCGAATTTCATAAAATTGTATAGACAAAAAAAAAAAAGAAATCTACAAAAATGGAGCTAGGTAAATATTACACAACGGTAAACATGTTTTTTTTTGTTGTTTTTTTTTAATCGTTTTACATTTTCTCCTGTGGAAACACTACACAAAACCAAAATTCTTGGTCTTAATGGCTAGCAGGAGTTTCTGTTTGAGGATCTGTTTGGAAGAGTAGAGTGGCACGTAGAGTCGGGAGATGCAGGTGTTGGCCGTGGGCAGGTGCTGGTCGTCCGGTGGGCGTATAGTGATGGAGGGCATGGGCTGGAAGCCCTCCTCGCTGGCCGGGAGAGATGGGCTGGAGGTCCAGAAGTACACCTGCGAGAGGATAGGAAGCAGAGCAGGGGAGGAACCAAAGAGGAAAGGTATTTTTTAGTAGTCGTAAGGCGAGCCCTGGGGAGACCGTTTTCTCTGTTGCAAAACAGCCACGGAAGCGTCGTTGTTGCATCGTAAGGAAAGCAAATCTGTTTCAACGAGGTATAGTCGGTACTGATCACTAACTTTTATAATAAATACTGACCAATGTGTGAATTGGACGCGAGACAGTAAATGACTAAATAAAAAGGTTTTGGTGTGAATTTGGGGTAAAAGAAACGGAGACCCACCAGGTCCTGCCTCTCGGTCATGCTCATCTTCTCCACGATGGACCAGAACCAGCGCTTGAACTGCAGCAGCTTGTCCGCGTTCTCCCCTAGTGGATGCAGAGAACCAAGTTAGAACCAAACAAAAACTGATTTGAAACAGAGGGCATAAAGAGATCCAGAGACACGAAGCAGATGATGATGATGATGATGATGATGTCGGACCGTACCAGACTCGTCGTTGAAGGAGGTGAAGCTGATGAGCATCTGTACGTTGACCTCTCCGCAGCCGTTGACCAGCAGTCGGAAGTCCTCCGCTGTCAGATCCTCCAAGGAGTTCTTAGGAAGCACGTCCAGAAGACCCTTCCTCATAGCCTGGGGGGTGGTCAGACACAAAGCAGAGCCTTTTAGTCACCATGAGTTATAGCTGTATAGACATGCCATGTGAATGGTGTGTGGAGCCCCTAGGCACAAACAAGACAGTTGCTTTCAATGAATGGCATAGCTGCGCTCTGTCAGAAGCCTGGCAACACTTGTCACAAGCATTTGCTTGGAAAGTAGCGCAAAGTTCAACTTGAATTGAACTTTGACCCCCTCTAATGAAGTCGTGGGGCACGTTTATTGCCATGCCTCCAAGCGGCAGCCATGACACCATGTTTGTAAAGCCCTGGTGGAAGTGACTAACGTTTAGTTCCTCTAATGGCCTATAGGAGGTTCACAGGGGTTGGATGCAGAAAGACCTGCCACAATTCTAAGTCAATGGGGAAAATGATTTCATTCTTCCAATACAAAAGACATTACTTTTTTTCTTCGCTCCTTATGTCTTTTGAGAGGTCCTATTTGATAGTTTTATTTCATTAGCAGGTTATTAAACAGTCAATGTGTACAATTTCAAGTAGCTTTTAGCTTAAAATGTAACTGGACACATCTGTGGGCAATGCTGATCGATAGTGTTTTAAATAATGTTATCAATAAAATCACATCCTATAACTGCGTGGCTGATATTTTCCAGAGTGTTTCAAATACAAACAATTCCAGCCTATGAGTAATGCAGGGGTGTGAGCGGCTCAGTGTGCCAGCACTCACGTGGAGGGGCTGCTCCGCCACCACCAGCATCCTGTGCTCGGCGTACTTCCTCACGTACTCGTAGACGTTGAGGGGAGTGACGGGCATGTTGACGCCTCCGGAGAGCAGCTCCACCTGAGGGAGGGAGCACATGCCAACATGAACAAAACCACAACAAAATATCCCAATCACCATGGTCATATGTATTGATTTGATTCTACTTTTTATTATTATTATGCTTTCAAAAAAGGTATTCATGCATCTGGTGGTAATAAATTGTGCAAAAAGATTTCCCCTGTAGATTCCTTTTTAAGATATTTCAGAAGATGGAGTATATGATACCATCCAAAAGTAATGTAGCGTTTACCTGTCCGGCGCCTTCCTCTTTACAGAGGTCAATTGCAAAGGCCAGGTCCATGGCGGCGAATACAGCCTCCGCCTCACCAGCCTGAGAATGTCTGATGAGCTGCCGCAAGCTCTCGTACATCACCGGGTCGAAGAAGGCAAAGTCATGCCAGTTCACCTGAACGAAATGGATAGTTTAGTTTCCTCATTCAAAGAAAGAACTATGTGTCCGATGTGTGCTGGATGGAGGGGGAGGGGCTAGAACTCTGGTCGTTTCTTTACCTTCCTGCCAAGCAGCACCTTGATCACATGCCTGTTCAGGGTGATTGGGCAGAGTTCGTTCTGAAGCAGACACAGACCAAGTATCCTACAAACAAAGACATAATAATACATGTCACAGATGTCATGTCTAGCACAGAAGGAGAGTCACCTTTTAGCTGAACTACTTTTCATGAATTATACATTATGTCCAGTTAAATTACTGTAAAACATCTCAAGCTCGTAGCCAATTTGCCCTGTCTCCGCAGAAACAGACACTGGTGCGCTGAAGTGTTGTATTTGGTTATCGGCGTGTCGAGTAGGAAAGTGACCCCTGACTAAAAACCGATCGCTGAAGATGCACGAGCTGCGTGCATGCGTCATACACCGTCTCAGACCTGATCTGGACACACTGACTAAAAGGGTTTGACGAACCAACGGGAGGGCATTACAGCAAAGCCAAGCCTCCTTACCTTCCGATGTTGCGGAAGCAGTTGAGCCGGGCCTCCGTGTTCTTCCCGGGCCGTGGCGAGTAGAAGCCCCGCTTGCCGGGCTGGTAGAACAGAGGGGCGTTGTCGTCGCCGTCGTCGGGGTCGTCCAGCTCCATGTCCACCACGCTGCGTGTGGAACCGTGCCGCTTGCGGTTCTCCTGCTGCTGCTGCTGCTGCTGCTGCTGGTGGTGGTATCACACAGGAGGAAGAGGAGGAGAGCACTGGGGGTAAGACTAAGCTCAAGCGTAGGGAAATTTGTGTTTATTTCTAAAAGCGAAACAGATAGATCGTGTTTACTTGTGCTTTCTCTGGAGCCTCCAGTAGACCGAGATCCAGTATACTGTCTGCACCATTTTCCCTGTAGGAGAGTAGAGTCAGACAGCACAGAGTTGGTAACATTGACCCCGACACAGACAAGAATCAGTACAAACATTAAAAACGCAGTGTGATGACGTAGCACAACGAGCCAACGCCTTACCTTCCGTGTGCTATGAGGAGCTCCATGGCTTCCTCCACCCTGGCCCTGAGAGAGTCCTCGCTGGCCAGCAGTAGAAGCAGCTGGGCCGGGGACAGCTCCAGCAGCATGCCTGTGATTTTACTGGCAAACGCCTGAGGGAAAGACATACCACGCTATGGTTACAGGCTCTAGATTGTCCTCCGTTCTATCCATGTTTTGGATCATATTTGCATTAATTCAGCGTGTGTGGTGGCAAAACAGTGGTTACCGGTTGCATGGCGTGCACGCGTGGGTACAGCCTCTCTCCCAGGGCCTGTCTGTGCGCCGGCAGGGGGTCGGGCTCCTCGCTGGGGTTGCCCTCAGACGCTGGCCTGAAGGGCCTGGTGTCGATGGACAGCTGTCTCCTGGAGTCCCTGACACACAGACACACAGATCTAGGTTATACGGGGTAGCCGCTGAAAATGCTGCGTTTCGTCGACATCTGAGTCGCTAAAAGGAGCCTTTATTTGCGCTCCACAAGGGGCGTCACGAAATATCAATTGTTACATTGAAAACACATTTTCTTTTGTTAGTGTTTTGTTTCTTTATTTGATTTGTATTGACGGGTTTGGTTCGGTTTGAAAAAACAATAGTGTGCAACGTAGGACGTTATGTACCCGTTGCCTTTCTACTCAAATAAAGAACAATTATAAAAAAAGATTAAAAAGTTATGATTTCTGAGCAAAAGTGGGGAGTTGACGTTAGCGTTCGCCATTGATTTCTGGCAGACATGGAGCATCACTAACATCGTTCCTCCAGCTCACCTGTCTCTGTCTCTCCGAGAACCGGCCCGGATCCCTCCGCTCCGCCGCTCCCTCTCACGGTCCCGGTTCCTCAGCCTCTGCATGAGGTCTACGCACGTGCACACAATCACACAGCATTACACAGCGGCTTCAGAGCACGGGTACCCGCATTGAATCATTCAAGCATGCTTTTGCAGCGCGGTTTTTCGTAGAAGAAAAACCACGCCAGGAAAACAATATACGCCAAATTTGAGCACCATGATATTAGTTTCCATATGTGGTCATACTTGAGTTGTAATCGTGATGACACGTACTGCTGGCCTGCATGCCCTTGCTGACGCTCTGCACGCAGTCCAGGTTGGGCAGCTTGTCGTTGGACAGGAAGGCGAGCGCGATGGCCGTGTAGAAGCTGCGCGCCACGCCGCTGCCCTCCCCGGGCTCGTCCTTGAAGGTGACCTTGACGCGGTGCACCGCCATGGGCGTGGTGGTGCAGCGCCGGCCGAAGTGCGTGTTGAGCTGCCGCATGGTCTGCTGGATGAGCTGGTCGCGGTCGCGGTCCACCTCCAGCGCCAGGTCGCGGGACTGCAGGTTGCGGAGCTTCTCCATCTCCCGGCGGAACTTGGACTCCTTCACCTCGAAGCCGCCCAGCTCCGTCAGGATCTGATGGGGGGGAAGGGGGCGGAGGAGTGGACATGAGGCAATGGCAAGTACATGAAAATACTCAGAAGCGTGCTCTCAAAACAAAGCAGTCTCTATACATTGATCTGGATAACAAATTGCAAATTAGCCGTACCGAACCAGGCTCTGCTCCCACATCCTCCATGAAGACCCTCCCAAAGAGCTCCAGGGACAGACGCCAGCGACCGAGCAGCATGTCATGTGAGATCACCATGCCCATGAAACTACAGTGGGGCCTGGACACAGAGGGGGGGATTTAGGGCGCGTTCTAGTCGATAGCTTTAGGCTGAAAATGTACAAAAATATCAACCAAAACAAAAACAACATTGTGCTTTAAAAAAGTACAAAAGGCATTTCCATTCACAACCCTACATGCGAGTCAGGTTGCGGATCGCACGAGGTAACCTGGAAGCCCCCCCACCACGGACGGGACATACCTAAATGAGGGCAGCGGGGGTCCTTCGCTCTCGGTCAGACCGATCTCGGCCAGCAGGCTGCTCTTCAGCTGGGCGGCCAGGTCGTGCGGGGAGGGTCCCGGCTTGAGGGCCTCCAGCTCCTGGGCGGCTGCCAGGTGGTCCTCGGTGCCTCGCTGGCCCGTCTCCATGCTCATGACGTTCTTCAGGTTGGCCGAGTAGGACATCTTGGTGGGCAAGATCTGGCGTGTCGCAGGATAACAGGGGAATGGTTTAGTCACTCAGGATGGGACATCCGTTTTGTTAAGAAGGTGACTTTTGATGATTCAAAGAATGGAAATATGGAAAATGCGCCAGAAGAGTGCTGTGTTCCAATATCCACAGACAATATTTATCATACTCTTCAGTTCCCTGCAGGAAATGAAGAGGATATGATGACTTCTGAATAGCCTTGACATACTCTCCCAACAAGCCAATTCACCCTTTTACATTTTATTGTATTTTCTATTGTAGATTTAAATTGCGCAGGTGGACGGTGGATATTGGAGGACAGCGGGGCAGGTGAGGTTTGTCCAGTGAGTGAGGGGTGGTATACCTGAGAGGAGGAGGGTACAGAGGAGCCCATGTTTACCTCCAGGCAGTTCCTGTCCATGCTGGCCTCGGCCAGGCCTTTGGTGGCCATGTAAGAGGAGGAGTACAGGCCTTGAGAGGGACGGCCAAACAGGTCCTCCTTCCTGGCATTAGGCTACGAGAGAGAGAGGGACTTATCATGCATGCAGTCAGGACGCAGCAATGGAAAGATGCTCTTCTTAAAATGGGAATATTGCAAAGCTGTTCGACATGATTTATGTTGAGCTGTATTGACCATACTATAACAGCATGTTAAATCATGAGGTGACCATCCATTCGATTTGTTTCAGAATTTGTGCAAAAGCAAAACGTGTGTACCTCAAGCATTTTTCCAGTTACAACTGTGACACAAAAAAAAAGACGTGTTCTTATCAAACAAGGCCTTGACAAGGTTGCAAGGTCGCCAAACACGTTCCTTTTACTCTAGTTCTTTCCAAACGACTGTCCCAAAGATAAGCAAACAGGTCTCAGGGACGCCCGTGTAGCTCAAAGTTCAGTGGTGCTGTGGCCTTTCACCCATGAGCGTGGTCTGACCTGCAGGAGGTGTGGCTGGTCCGCCAGGGGGATGGCCTCAGCGAGGGGCACCTCAAAGGGGTTGGGCGGGATGCAACCCAAGAAGGTCATGGAGTCGGAGCGACGGAAGAAGGGGTGGTTTTGGCCGGTCTCGGCTGGAACCGGATCATCGTCCTTGTCCTGCAAAGTGGAGCCTGACGAGAGAGGACGTGATTTAATAGCGTGAGAACACAGGACTCTTATCAGAGCCAAACAAAAGACTTATTTCATAGTCAAGGTTGTCTCGAGTCAATTCAATTTCATTTTTAATCACAGTTACAGTCTCAAAGGGCATCACAGGCCACATTTTATGACACCCTTCGAACCCTAGCCTCCCAAAGAGCAAGGAAAACTCCCTTAACCATCAAGGAAGAAATCTTGAGAAGCAACGCAGAAGGAAGGATCGCTCGTTTTAGGGATGCAAGTATTTTGTCTGTCCTTTTATGGCTGCCATAAAAGGACAGACAAAATGGTAGCATTACAAGCAAAACGATTTAATTACACAGTCACATTCAATTCCACTCCACTCACTTTGATTGGTGTCGTCGTCATTCTCATGTTCAGAGTCCTCGTTGTCCAGACCAAGCTCCAGAATCTCACGGTTCCTGCGAACACAAATACCCCCTTTGTGAGTCATGCCATCACAAAGAGACACGGGACAAACGGTACGGGGCTCCATTTATGTCACCACTGTATCACAAAATATAGATAGTAGATGTAGTGATGTAGATGTAGTAAGTAGATGATGTATGATAACAAACTCGATAAGCAGAAGCAGAATGGGTTAATATTCGACTGACATTGAGTAATGTCCAAGACTTAATTAAGGGCATTGTAAAATAAATAAATAAATAAAATGAAAACGGAGAACAGGAGTATTAGGTCAGTAACTACAGCCAATAACTTTCAGCCCAATATTTGAAGTATTGATAGAGTGAGTGCGTGGGAGAGTCCCGGCGGTAGACCAGCACTTAGACACTCCAAATTGACATAATTGCGATTATTTTGCCCGATAGTGATTGCGATTAACTTTATATTCTGAAGCGCCTACTATATATAAACTATAATAAAGCAATTGCTGAGTTGTAACAGTGTGCATGTTTATCTAACAGGCATAGAAAATCTTACATTTTTGAGGCATTTTGTATTTATTTATAATAACCAATATTATTTAATATAATAAAATAATACCGTAGTATACATATATGTTTTGCAACCTTTCACGACTGGCTGATTTCGAATGCCAGAATAGCGATTTCGGTCAATATGCAATGTAAGGTGCAGTCCTACTCCACACATCACAAACCCCCTCTACCTTTTGCGGTCCATCTGCGGGGTCTCCAGGGTGGTCTGCTGGTTCATGGCTTTGATCCAGTAGATGAGCGCCTGGAAGACGTAGGCCACGTGCTTCAGGGAGCACACGTCCAGCACGGGAAGCACGTCCGAGTGCTCGTCGTTGTGCGAGCGCATCAGGGACAGGGCGTAGTTGAGGAAGTCCCCGCGGGCGGACATCATTCCTTGGCGTGCGGTGAGCAGAGTGGCCGCTCGTCTGGAACATCAACACGAGCGCAGTCAGTTCAACCATACTCACACGTGGTGAATAGGACCGGTCAAGCATCGCTGGTATATCATGGTACGTTATCTTAACATTGTGACGTTATTATTACCGTGAAGAATGTTTTAGTAGTGAAAGCCATTCATAAAGAATGAATGGCATTACTTCCAGGGTCATCATGGTAATACTCAATAATATATTCATCCAGCACCCTTTCATACAGGAAATGCAGCTCAAAGTGCTTCACACTCAGCAAACACAAATACATAACATATGTTCTTGATTGTAATTGCCTGCATTCCTTGCAGCGGGTAGTTACTAGATATACTCCATAGAGAGACCTCTACCTGCGGCCCTCCAGCGTGCGGAGGCTGGCCTCCTCCCGGGCGGTGAGGCGCTCCCGACGTGCCGAGTGCTGCGAGGCGTGGAGCGGGTGGCTGGGGTGACCCGGGTCCCCGGCGGAGGACAGCGCCGAGCCGTAACGCAGCTGGGCCTCCGTGGAATCCATGATGGACACCATCCAGTTCCAGGTGGGGATGAGCTTGTCCTCCACGTAGTTCTGGATGAACACACGCAGGAAATACTTTTTTTTTTTTTTGGTGTTCTAGACTTGTAGAGGACCTTATTGTTGAAGGTCATCCCTACATCAATGACATTAAAGCTGGGGTAGGCAATTTGGAGAAACCATAAGTTTAGCTAGATTTTGAAAGTATCCAAATTAAAAGATCCCACCCCTCCCTTCAGGCCTCCATCCAAACCCACTCCACCAAAACACGTGACTAGCTCGCTAGCTTTAGCAATAGGTCTGCATAGCCCTATGGAAGACTCCTGTCATGCGCATGAATGCACGAGCAGATTGTGCGCAGGTAGCAAGGTAGTTCATCTCATTATTTAATTCGGGCATTTCGATTTATTGTCAGGATGTAAAGAGAATTTTCAACAAATATGACAAATGCTTAAAGCTAGGGCAGGCAATAAATTGCCTGCCCTAGCTTTAATGTAACAGTGCTTACGTTCTTTACTGTAGTTATCAAGTCAACAATACATCTGTTTTTCATGAAGAACCTAATTTTCATTGGTAAAAACAATCTTGTGACATCTCCACTCTAACGACTCACACGGCACTACCCTTCGTGTTCAAATTGTTTTAAACTGTCATTTCAATTGAAATGTTTGAACAGTGAACTATGATTTTGCAGCGGTAGCACCACCGTCTACCACAACCCCTATACAAAACCACACAGTACATGTTGAGCAACACAGCGAGCCTTTACACAACACAGTACATGTTGAGCAACACAGTGAGCCTTTACACAACACAGTACATGTTGGGCCCCACATCGAGCCTTTACACAACAACACACTACATGGTGGTCCCCACAGCAAGCCTTTACACAACACAGTACATGTAGAGCCTCACCTGCAGGCTGACGGCGTCCTGGTAGGTGAGCTTGACAGCGGCGGGGTATTGGGAGTACACCAGATGGTTGTACTTGGGGATGAGGCTCATGAGGTCAGAGATCTGCCTGATGACGATGCTGTAGGCGCGGGCCAGGCTGCTGGCAGATGTCAGGTAGCTGCTGGAGTTGCTAGCCTCCAGGGCCGCCGCCGCCGCCGCGCTGGAGCTAATGGCGCTGGAGCGCCGCAGGTTGGAGGGGTCGATGTAGATCAGGCCCGTGGAGCTCGCTGTCGACACAGGAGAAACGCATGTTGGTCCCTTGAGACACGCATGTGAAATGGGTTTCACTGCTAACCAGTATGAAAAAGGTCCCTGATGAAAGCACTTTGGCACTTAAACCTGCACTATAACTTTTCCACTGCAGCCATTTGGTCCATAAAATAAAATGTATGAACTAAAAAGTTTCTCCCCAATAACACGCCCAGCCACGAGTCAATCCATCCATTTCTCTATGACAATGATATAGCTATAACACTAGCTACAACTCAACTCACTTGAAGCTCCTAATGGAAAGCCTACATAGTGCAGGTTTAACCTAATTTCGATTGAAAGGAAACACGCATTTAACCTAATCCAACGCTCTATCATTCTATCAAAAAAATGTAAGAGTGTGATACAACTTTCAAGAAGCACTGCTATTAAAGTTACACTGGTTGCCAAGGTATTTACGTGAACACAATAGCACATCAAAACAACGCAATCCAAATAGTTCACAGGCCTACACACACAAACACACACACTCACACACACGCGTACCGGCCGGCGTGGAGGTGTTGGGGAGGCCGTTGCCGGCGGCCCTCTGACTGGGCGCGTTGCGTACGGCCCACTGCATGGAGCGCGGCGCCTGGGCGGCGCTGTTGGCGTGGGAGGCGCTGGTGGTCCTCTCCAGGGGCTCGTCCAGCAGGAAGGTCTCCTGCTCCACGTCGTCGCTCTGGCTGCTGCTGCTGTCCGAGTCGCTCGAGTCGTTGGACTGGGAGTCGTCCTCTGAAAAGAAGGCAGGGACACTGCTGGCACCTTGGGAGGAGGAGGAGGAGGAGGAGGAGGAGGAGAGTGGACAAGAGTTTAATGAGTTGTTCTGTACATCTCTCCTCCTTTTCATTTTACTCATACGACACAGCAATCGTTCTCCAGTCTTGAGTGCGGGTTAGTGAACCGCACACACGCCACCACAAGGCCAAAACAGACAGACAGACAGACAGACAGACAGACAGACAGACAGACAGACGACCAAGCGACAGCACTGCTTCGGTGGGTCGATTTAAGTGGAATACCGCTCGCAATTCTGGTTATTAATCCATAAAAATATCTTGAAAGTCACATTGCAGGAAAGAATCAAAAGCCACAAACTTACCGGGGCGTGTCAAAAAAGGACATTAGTAATGAATGCTATTCTAGATGGAAGGTGAAGGTAAAAAGAAAGCCGTTTTGAAGAGCGAGACATTTTAGTTATTTGGTTAGGGAGGTGAAAAGATCAAGGTTGATAGACGTGACGTGAATGACTTAGTAATAATGATGGATACAACAAAAAGGTGAACAATGAGGATGGAATACTAATTTGCAGGAATTCTCAAGAGGTGAAACTGTGCACTTTGCAAAAATCACTCTTGCCCTAACATACTGTATATGCATTGAAGTAGAGAGGAGCCCATACCAAAAATAGGAAATGCCAGGGACACCCTACTGCCTGCGAATGAAATACATTAAGTATTGAGCCAGGGACCATTTTGTTTGCTGCATCATTCGCTGAGAATCAGAAATGCCCACAACCTAAAATGAATTCCACATAAAATCGAATAAGGCTGTGATTGATTATCATGACTAGTAGTTTTGAAAGCATAACTATGGGGTGGCCAATGCAATGGAGAAGCCCTAGGCCTGAAAGAATGGAACAAATGTTATGTCTATTTTTCGTTTCGACTAACCTGCTTCAGAACCCGCTGTGGCTGCTGTGACTACACTCCTGCGGCCGCTTGCGTTGTCCTGGTTGCTATGGTTACTTTCGCTATCGCTCTCGGTCTCTGCTGCCGCCAGCAGATCCAACTCCATGTCACTTCCTGCGAATGAGGAAGTAGATAACGCAGATCAGCCCTTCAGTCACGGTGTGCATCTTCACCACACATACAATGTCACACAGAACAACCTTGATTTAAAAAAAAAAAATTATATTCCGAGGTGGCACAGCAGCCCTACCGTCCAGATGCCAGAGTCTCTCCAATCCAAGACACCGAACAACGGGACACCACGACAGCAGGGCTGTGCAATAATTTAATATTATCGTTTGCCGTCTTTGAATGGTAATGTATCGTCAAGAAATGAAGATATCGACTTATCGCGATACCCAGTTCTCGTCTAAATTAGTTACCATGAGAAGATGTGCCCTTAAAATGATCCTAAGAGGTTCCAAACGTCAGAGAGAAAGGAAGACTAGTTTTGGTCTGATACTATACTCAGAATTTGCATATACTTCAATGTAATGAACCTCAGATTATATAGAAGGGTATTTTGAATTCATACGAATATCGTGGTACTTGATCTATATTGTGTAAAGTTCCCTAAAATTATCGAGATAAAACATTTTTCCATATCGTCTTACCGTCCTCGTCATGCTCATCATGCTGGCCCTCAGCCTCCGCATTCTCCTCTCCTTGCTCCTCCTGGTCGTCATGGTGATCTTCCTCCCCGGCCACGCCCTCCACAACCTCAACCTGAAATGGGCAAACGCACACGGCCATGTGGAAGGTTCGAGTCAGGGAGGATGGGTGCGCATATGGTTTTAGAGTGAAGCTATTCAAGAGCTAACTGTTAAAGATTGCTCATGATGTAGAGCCATTACAAGACGATAATGGTGTAATTTATCCTCCAATCCAAAAACACTAGGATAGATGAAGCCTAGAATACACTCCTTAATTCAAATGTTTATTCCCATAACCATTTAAAATGATTGTCAATAAGCCAATCAATCTAAATCAATCAAGAAATGTTTACCTGCCCCACTGTTCTAAAGCGAAAACCCATATACTCAGATTGATGACATGTGAGCGTCCCTTACCTCTTCCACGTCTGCAGAGACAATGTCATCCTGTTCCTCATCTCTCCCTCTGACGGGCTGGGACTGGCTGCTGCGTCGCGGCTGGGGGTTCCGGATGATGTAGGAGGACGCCGTCTGGCTGGAGCTGAGGAAGAATGAACACAAAGATCATTAAATCTTGTGTGTCTGCTAATGAAGAGGCTCAGTACAGAATTATGCATGGATTGAACATTTTTAAATAAAAAAAAAAATAAAAAAAATTTAAATAAAAAGAATAATCAATTTAATGTCATTCACTAATGAGCAAAGAGGCAAAACAATGCTTCACAATTAAAAGGTACGGTAGGCAATGTATTTGAGAAGCATCTTTTGTCATATTTGTTGAAATCTCTTAAAATTCAGACAGTAGTCACAAAACCAAATGCCCTGACAAAACTGAAAAAAATCCTGTCACAGGCCTGTAATAAGTCCATCCAATAATTTAATTTGTCCCGAATTTAATTATTGGCCTACCAGTCTGTGTACCTAACTATATGAACACACTCTTCCTGTGCACTCATTGCACATTACCGGAGTCTTCCACAAGGCAGCCTTATTGCTAAAGCTAGCCAGCTAGTCATGTGTTTTGGGGGAGTGGCTTTTGAGTGTTTCCTGAAGGGAGGTGTGGGATTTTTTCAGTTGGATACTTTCAAAATCTAGCTTACTCTGTCTGGTTTCTGCAAATGTCCTACACTAGCTTTAAGTACACCATGGGCATGGAATAAAGAGCAAACAGATCAGATGAAGTGACAACAAACAAGGGTGTGGAAGCCGGGGTACCTGCTGGACTGGTCAGGGGAGGGTCTAGGGGGCAGGGGCTCCACAGAGAAGAGCTCCTCGCTGCCCTGCACGGCGTCGATGCTTGTGCTGGCCAGGGTGAAAGGTGCAGTGGGCCTGGCAATGCCCATGCGCACGGGGACGATCAGCGACTCGGCCACGTTGCACAGCTCCTCCACGGCGTACGGCAGCAGGGCCTGGAACACACGCCGGCACTTCCCGATGGGCTGGGGGATGAAGTTGCTGTGTGGACGGGAAGTAAGAGAGGATGGCAGAGTTAGGTATGGCTCAGGGCTCCAGAGTCCAGACTAACATTTGACACTGGTACTGCCACTACGTTTTTCAGTTTAGTGGCAGAAGCACATAATTTAGTCGCACAAAAAGTGGATGATTGCATCTCAGATTCTAGGTATTTTATATTAAATAAAAGTTGGTACAAACTTTTGTTAAACGGTATTAAGTGCAACATTGAATTTTTATAAACAAAGCGTAGTAGTTATAATAATACAAATAATCAGAATGAATTACAGTGGCAGTCTGGACCCCTGCAGGAATCTGAACTACACTGTTCAAAAGCAAAGCCCATGTCATCAGCCAGAAGTCACCACCACAAACAGAGGTATAGATATCATGTTCCCCGTACTTTTTCTTCTTCGAAGAGGCCATCTCCACACTGAGGATGACGAAGACGCGGGCGACGGAGCGCAGGAACCTCCGTGTGACAGCAATGGCTTCGTCCCGGCGGCCGGGCGTGTACTTGTTCTGCAGCTCCTTCACCAGCGTTCCCAGTAGAGTGTCGATGAACTGGCAGGGAAACGGGACAGTGTTGATGAGGGGGTGGTGCTCTCACTTGGCCTGTGACCATAAATGGATTTTTTTCTACCATTATGCATGTCCATTATGGCAGCCATTGCACTCCTAACCGTCCCTAGGAGGGATTCCTCTTTCTTCCTTGATCATTAAGAGTGTTTTTATATTAGGCTATAAAATTGACTTGGTCTCAAATTTGTGAAGAACGGTCAACCAAGAAAGCGAACCTAAACATGCATGCAATTTGATGGAAGCTGGTATCCAAGGAAACTAAAATGGCGAGTTAGTAGTCGTTCCAGATGAGATCGGGCATGCTGGTGGGGGGGGAGAGAGGGAGGGGCTATCATCCTGCGGTGAGACTCACAGTGATGTCAGGAGCACACTTGACGATGAGGCAGTGTGTGAAGCAGTCCAGGCGTATGGTGCCGCTCTGCTGGTTCAGATAAACTTGCTCCTCGGGCAGAAGGTGGGCGATCCTGCTGCTAGCGCTGAGCCTTACGGAGGAGCAGAGACACGGCACAGTAGAATGAGCTCCACTGAAAACACATCTCTTGCGGTCTTCATTAAGTAGTAGTAGTAGTAGTAATAATAATAATACGTTTATTTTATGTACAGCGTTTTTCATAAACTCATAACGCTGTACAAACAGAGCAAACGCAACAATCAAATACAGAGAAAGACCAAAGTAAACTCCGTACTCAGAAGTAGCACACATTTTCTCCAGGTGGGTAGACATTAGTGTAATGAGACTTTGATTGCTTCTGCCCATCAGCCACTTTATCACCGGGGAGGTGTCATTTGGCGCGGTACTTACGGATCTTTGTTTTCCTGCGAGCCGAACATGATCATGGACTTGAGAGCGTTCCAGTCCTGCAGGACTCGCTCTAGAGCCAGCTGGGCGAAGCGTGGAGGCTCCAAGTCATGGTCTGGCATATCAGAGTCTGGGAGAGGGGGAGGAGGAGGAGGAGGAGGAGAAGAAGAAAGAAGAGATTCAGGAGTCATGGTACCAGCCAGGATTATAGACACAAAGAAATGAGGGAAAGAGAAAGAAGCGTGCCAACCTTCTGCATTCGCTGCTTTGCGGTTCCTGTCTTCTCGAATGCGTGGTGGTCTGTACTGGCAGTGCTCCACGCTCTGCCTGGCAACAGTCTGCACCAGGAACAGTAAAATGTGCTCTCCCCTAGAGATGGAAACATCTGGAAGTCAACTCACCAGCAGGAGGCTCACTCTAAGCTAACGGGTCCCCTGTAGCCCGACATCGCCATACCAATTCGCAAATGCTTGGTCTGGAACCTATCAGTTAATTTTCAATTTCCACGCAGCATTATCAACGGGTCCAGACGGAAATGCATCTGGAGGAAATCGGTCTAAACTGGAAGGGGGTCGGACGCATATGCTAGAGCAAATAAAACATGAGCCTGCAGAATCGGTCTGGTTCGCAGGCTACGTCGACAGTAGAGGATGTGTAAAAACAAGAAGAATTTTTGTATTTTTTTCAGAATGTAGCCTTACGGGTAGCCTTTCATTGCTACATTCATTGCTAAATTAATGTAGGCTTCATTTAGCAAATCTCAATTTAAAAAAAAGATTCCTGTCATGTCCTGAGAATGTTATGAAGATGGTTCAGGGACAGCTGCATCAGGAGATTACTATGGAGTCTTACCTGCTGTTTGGTGTGGTGACCAGGTCCGTGGTAGTGAGGAGCCTGTACAGAAGGTCCAGCCGAGCTGCCTTCTGGCCAGCAATCAGTGTTTTGCACTTGCATTTCTCCCAGCAGTCACAGTAGGCCGTGGGAGAAGTTCTCTTAAGTCTAAGGGACGATTAACCAGAATTAGAGATCTAGACAAGACGTGCAGTTTAATTAAATATGTGGAAATATTGCCAACAGCCTGTATAAAGCTTAAAAACAATACAAAATAATAAAATGCTGTCACTCACTTGCAGTCGTGTCCCTTGTGGCACACTCTTGCACACTCAGTACAGCAGCAGAGAGACTCCAGCAAGCCACAGGTTCGGCACTCAAAAATATCCTAGAGGGAGATCCACAACAACCATACGAGTCATTACTCTTTATAAACTACAACTACTTTGTAATGCAGAATTAGGATTCACTTTTAACATGGTCAATAAGGTAATCTAATATAAAGGGTTAGGGATTAATAAAATACTTTTCCATCTGTGTCTCAGATCTTAAAAAGTATACAGTTAAAGTGCAAGAATGAATGCAGTCATGAATGAAGTCACAGAATGTGATAACTCAGAATCCATTAAAGACGGGCTTTGTGTTCAGCAGAGGAGAGTGAGAAACAGCCCATCTGCTGTTCCCCTAGTGTGATGTACACCACCACTCCACCCCCTCCCAGGGGACTAACCTGATTGATGTGCTCAGCTCCAGTCCAGGTGAAGCTGCAGGTGTCGTTGCAGCAGAGGACATACAGCGGGGAGTCGTCCGGGTTGGTCCCGGAGGGGCAGATCATCTCCATGAACACAGAGTCTGCGTCCTCCTTCTCCACGATACCCGGGTCGCCCACTGTTGCCGACAGAACAGGCACTGTTATGGCACGATTACTGCAGGGCGTTATGCAGCTGACCTATGGATAACCTGCGCTGCATGAGCCGTTATGTAAACTTTTGTCTTTCTCTGGCTTCGTGGTTAGGGCTTCCCTTACCTAGATCCATCCTTCACAATCCTTTGGGTTTGTTTTATATAATGAAAGGGAAAACAAGCCCTTTGTCAAGCTCTCGAAATAGAACATCCATTACTATGGGCCAGCTCTTTGTAGTTTTGTATAGACTACAAAGGACTCCTGTGTGGTATATATCCAAGACACTAAGTATGGGGCACTGCGTGCCTGTTTTATGTCTTCTATGATGTCAATGAGCCCTGGGAAGTGACCTACCCTTGGCCATTTTCTGAGCAGCCTCCAGAACAGTGATAGCAGCAGGGTAGGCTCGCCCACTGACCGCCAGCATAAACGGTGTCATTCCACGGGCGTCCCTGGGAAACAAAGACAACACACATGCTTGTTAAACTCTTGTGAAGTGCAAAAACAAGCCGTCTGCTGTCTGGTAGTCGACCTTGCAAAGAAAGCGACATCTGTGCTCTCTGGGATTAGAAAAGTCCAATTTGGGTCAAATTAAAAGATGAAATGGAAAAGAAAGAAAGTTGTACTTGGCAGAGAGCAGCTCTCGCAGGTGTGGCCGTAGAACAACGCTGTCACACATCAGCTTGAGGATGAGGTGGGCGTTGGCCTTCCTGTCTTTAGACTCCACCACAGACGGCTCTGAGGACGGACCTGTGAGACGAGGCAAGAGCATAAAGTCCCGCAGGACGTCAGACAGACTGCTTTAATGTCTGGCTAGAAAGGATGCCTCACAGTCTACTGAAGATAAATAGTCTGCTGATGGGGAGCAGGGGGTGGGTGGAGGGGGAGAGTCTGTGGGCTCTCACCTGGTATGGTTGAGGTACTGGGCCCCTGACTGGTGCCGGTGGAGGCTGTAGTGAGGGAGCCCACAGCTGGGGCGAGGATGAAGTCAATGTCACCATCTGTTGGAACAAATAATTTGTAAAAAAAAAAAAGGTCCTTGGAGGCAGAACGTACGACCGAAACGGTGGGCGTGTCAAAACAAACCTATACGCTTCAGTGCTATATTAAGAGGGAGGGGTGTGGGTTTGGGATTGGCCGTACTCACCAGGGTCCATAGGGGGAGGGTCAGGCACCCAGCTGGGAGGGGCAATAGGTGGGGACACGGGGTCCTGGTGGTCACTGGAGGATGGGCCGGACTCATGGCGACCAAGACCCGCGGCTCGCAAAGAACGCCGCATCATCTCGCGCAGCCGGAGCCTGGAGGGGGAGGACGGGTTTGTCAATAAGAAGCCTAGCCAATATTCAATACTGCTGGAATAACACAGTCATGATTATTCCAGCGGTATTGCTGGAATAACCTATGGTTCCTTTCTGCCGATATGGACGGGAAAGAACAATTAGGGACGGCGGTCGCCTGGGGTCAAAATGTTCTGCAGGATCACTGAATCATTTGTACACGTTGGGGATGTTACGAGCGGAAAACAAAGTTTCACAGAAGCAAAACTAATCACAAACATGCAGTGTCAGCAACAAAAATAAAGAACGGTTTCTCTATGCTTTCTGTGCAGCCCTATAATCAAGTGCATTACCCTCTGCTGCTGGAGGAGCCGGTCCTGTTGCCAGAGCTGTTGCTGGAGACCACAGAGATGGCGTTGGCGATGGCCTCCACAGCAGACAGGCGCTCTGCGAACGTGTTCCTCTCAGACCGTTCAGCTTCTGGGATCGACACCGCACCAGCAGTTACCATGGAGACAAGAACAAGAGCGAGGAGGCACTTTGAGCAGATATAATTGGACTGTATCAATTGGATTTATATTGGATTTCAGTAGCCTTTACTTTCCATTATTGCCTGACTTTGTAGTGATATGGTTAAGGATTTTGGAAAATGATCAAAATAAATTAAAAGAGGAATGGCTCGGGAACAATTCCCTTGACCACCGGATCTCATTTATCCCCGCCTGTAAGAAGCGGTTTGCCCCGCGGCGTTGCGGTTCTCCTGCTCACCTTCCTCCTCCTTGGTCTCCTTGTTGCTGACGGGGAAGCAGACCGACACGGCGGCGTGGAGGATGTTGCGGTTGCCGTCACAGCGGTGGCCCAGCAGAGACCCCAGCGCCTGGCCGCTCTGGTCCAGCAGAAAGGCCTGCTCCAGGTTCACCAGATACTGCCGGCACGCCTCGTAGTCGCAGCGCAGAACGTGCTGCATCAAGGTCTGCTTCTGAAACACACCGACCGACAGCATGACTTAGTGACTGGTGCCGACTCTCCATTTCTCTCTTGGTTTATATTTGTGGAACGACCCAAACAAGAAAGCGAATCAGATTGTTTTAACGGAGCTAAGCATGCGAGAGCGCGAATTTAGGGCACAGCTGTATTTTTTCACTCGCTTCATATAGGACTCCAGTGTATTTTAGACGTGAAATTCAAGAATATTATTTTGTGTCAGTCAGGATACGACCCTGTTCTTCGGCCATTAAATGTTAAAATAAAACTTTTTTGTTTAAATGTCATTCACCCAGTTTCCCTTTTTCAATGCAAATACCACATAACACACCATGCAAATATTACTACTTGCATAGAAGAACAAAAAAGAACTAATTAGCAAACAACTAGTATAGCTTGTGCTACCAACCTCGACAGCCATGATAATAATAGCAGCTTTCTTTTTAATGGTAGAGTTGGAGGGGAGATTGGCCAGAGAGTGCACCCCCATGCCCAGGCTAGCGATGGGTGGCAGGTCCAGCCAATCAGGATCCCGGATTCCACCCATGCAGTCTTTGGCCATAGGGTAGATCGTGCCATTTCCATCCCGGAGGATGATAGGAGATTCCTGCAAGGAAGACCATAGACAAGTCATGAGCTTGTACCACATAGAGCAGCTACTTGTTGGCAAGTTTCCCTTCTGCGGCTGCGCATGTTTTTAGTAGTTCACCAACATATGGCGACTTGTATTAAGGAATTTGCATATGCAGTGAATATTCGCAGATGCGTCGATACATTAGAAGTCATACAGAACATTGCCTTCAATTGCTTTAACCTGTCAATGACACACAACGATCACACACTATTCACTGTGCGTCAGCACCACATAGCTGGGATGGCTCACCTGTCCTGCGGTGAAGATGCCCACGTTGCGCTCACTCTGCCCCAGGAAGGCCAGGTTACTGGTGGGGAAGTTGTTCTCCTGCTCGGCCTTGCCCGTGGCCAGGTCAAAGATGCAGTACCTGACCCAGCTGCCCGTTTTCAGCACCGCGTGCACTCCTGGAGTGACGGAAGATTTGAGAGTTACAAAGTCAAAAACACTGGACACAACCATGCTTTGGATGTTGATTAAAGTGGTATATTGGCAAGACATACCTTTGGAGTCAACATTCACAGCGAGGATATCAGCTTTCTCTGGGATGCAGAGTTTCTTAGGTGTGCGTTGAAAGCAATCAGGAACTTTGGGAGTTCCGCCCGTCTTAACTACCTATAGGGACACAAAAGCAGGAAGGGTTAGAGAAAGAGCTTTGAAACCTGAAACGACAGATGAATGGTCTCGGCTGCTCCCAAAAGTAGACAACACACACACACACACGCCTGAGGGTAACTAAGAACGACACGTTTAGTGCAATATTCCGGGACGGTGGTTCTGAGCCTACCTGAAGCTCGTCTATCCTGAGGAGCCTGCAGTCCTGCAGGAGGGAGGATGGGTCCGAGTCGGCAGCCACAGCGGTGGTCTGGCTGCTCACACTGCTGGACGTCCCGGGGAACTTCACCGCAACATAGGCACCGTCCACCTTTAGCACCTGGGCGGCCAACAGACGGAATACGTACAAAATAAATAAATCAAAACATGCATGGGGTTAATGAGTAGGAATGAGGTTAGGGGAAAAGAGAAGATGCATGAGGTCAAAGATGGATGGCTCAAGCAGCACCTCTAGGTGCTACTAGGGACGTGACTCGGCAGGTAGGTCACGATACGACATGACAACTATTGTTGAGTGCCGATTCGATAAAAATTGCGATACGATATTCAGATTTTTGGTTTAACTGATGGGTGTAATGTTGGGGTTTGGGTTCTACAGGTCCACCATTGTTTTTCTATTTGAGAGTGGCTGAACAGAACAGAACATAGTTGATGTGGATCAACTATAGGCAAATACACCATAGCACCCTCTGACAGTAAGGCATACTCGTCTACTTGAACTCATTTTGGTGGAAAACTTGATAAGATGACATTGACGTTTCTGCCATATATATCTTTTGGAGTCAACCTGATGATGCAAGTAAAGCGGAAGCAATACATCCGGATACTAATCCTGATTTTTCCACCACCCCATGGGCATTTAACAAAACACATGGTGCAAAACGCATTGAGAGGCAGTGTTAGAGATAGAGTCCCGTGCTGGCATCCGCTCACTCACCTTTCCTACAGGGACGTTTTTGACGTCCTCCACAAAGACCACCTCCTTCAGGGGCCACTGCTCCTCGTTCACCTTCTCCTCCTCCTTGGGAGCGGGGGTGGAGCGCCTTCGTTCTGAAAGGAGGACACATACCAACTTCTTATTGCATCTCTTTTGTCGTTTACTGCAGTAAGGTTTAGGTGTGTTTATGGTTGAAACAGATATAAAATGACAGTTAAGAAGCTTATCTCCTTCAACACATA